>PVJH01019622.1:0-42447 GCA_004026705.1 Nesogale talazaci
AGATCTAACCTTTTATTTCTTCTGGGATTAAAACCAGTTCAAAGATCCTGGTGGAAAAGGACAGCATGCTATTACTTCCTTTGTTCTGGGCACCGCCTTCTGCCCCCCCCCCCCCCCCCCCCCCCCCCCCCCCCGAGTTTTCCACTGGAATCTCTCTCTTCCAGAGGCAAAAAGCTATCTATGTATGTGGGCATCTTGTGGGTCACTAGCTCTCCAGTTCTGAGTTGCTGAATTCTTAATCATATTTGTTTGGTCAACTTGTTTGTTTAAAAAGGAAAAAAGTTAATAGCTTCCTATTTACCAGCTATTAAATTCAAAAGGTACTAAAATATGTTTAATGAAAGGATTTTTATTTTTTCCCTCTATACCTAAGCTGTATAGAGCCCCACCAATTTATCCATGTTACCAATTTCTTCTGTATTCTTACAGAAATATTTTACGCATTTACAAGGAAATCTATATATAGTCATTTATGTTTTTCCACCCTTCTTTTCCTGCTTCACAAATGACACAGCATACATAACATTTTCGTATTTTTTATGACTGCATTTTATGATGATACTAATTTACTTATCTGTCATTTAGTAGTAAACATTTATGTTATTTTGATATTTTACTAAGTAATACTGCAGTAACAATGAACCTGAGTTCATTGTATATCTCTGTTGGACATTCCCTCAGAACTGGTAATGCTGTATTAAAGGTTGCATGCTATATAATTTGAATCCTAAATTTCACTTCCTAAATAGAGATTTTTTTTTTCCTTTTAGCCTCAATTTATTTTCTGTTACTGCTCTGATAGTACTGTTGGGTGAATTTTGGACTGCTAACCACAAGGCTGGCAGTTCAAACCTACTAGATGCTCTGTGAGAGAAAGCTGAAGTAATTTGCTCTCATTAACATTTGCAGCCTCAGAAACGCTTATGAATGAACTGATTGGCAGTGGGTTTGACATTGTTCTACTTGCCATCATGCTGACCCTGAATTCATGGCGACTTTGTGTACAAAAAGATAGTTCAGTTATGTGCCATCTCCATGATTGGTTGTGGATAAAGTCATCACAAGTCATAGGGTTTTCAGTGAGTACGTTTTGGAAGTAGATACACCAGGACATCTGAATGTGTTCTAGTCTAGAAGTTCTCCTGAAACTTGTTCAGCATCTTAGCAGTGAGAGAGGGAGCTGTCACTGACTAATGGTGGCTACATATGAGGTGCCTTGGTTGGAAATCAAACCCCAATTTCCTTCATGGAGGATGAGAATTCTACTACTGAATCACCACTGTTCCATTCATACTCTGGGTGTCTCATTTCATCTGCTGATTTTATTTGTTGATGGATCAGATAATACAAATAATTGAAGGGGGACATATGTAAGAATTAAACATTGATTTACATTTTTTTATTTTTAGACTTTTGTTTGAGGCATGACTATAAAGAATTATTTCTCTGTCATGGGACATACCGGTATAAGCTAAGTGATGAAGAGATGGTAGGACTTTGGTGAAGTAGAGGGCTCATAGTCCATTTAAGGGGCCATTGCAACTTAGGGCCAACAACTTACTTGTGGCACATGAGTCACAAGCTCATTGGTGACAGATCCTCAGGTTTCTTTTTTTCCTCGAAAAGCAAAATCCTGGATATTTCTAGACAATCTTCATGTGTAAGCCAATTTAAATAGATTCATAGGATCAGTATAACCCTCTAAAATGTCAGTGTCTCCCCATGTCTGTTGTATATAGGGAGGCAACTCCTTGTTTTCTAGCTCTGACTCCCCATGTGGTCTAGTTCCTTACCTCCATGTTGGGAGGATATTGCCTCTAGATTTTCTATTGATTTTAAAATATGCAATTCTGCCTATGGTCATAGTCTGTCTTGCCTTAAATTTTTATTTGCAATATTCTTTATCCCCTATAGGATCTCTGATAGCATAGTGGGTTGTGAGTTGGCCTGCTAACCATAACCATAAGGTCAGCAGTTCTAATCTACCAGCTGTTCTGTTGAGGAAGAAAGAGGAAACTGTCTGTACCTGTCAAGATTTCCTGTCTCAGAAACCCACAGAAGCAGTTTGGCTGTATTCCATAGGGTCTGTCTGAGTCAGAATCAACTATATGGCAGTGAGATTGGTTCACCCTTGGTTCATCACAATTCTATTCCACAAGCATTTTTTTATTTTGAAGGTGTTCATGATTGTATAGGCAGTTCTTGACTGACAGTTACCTCCGTAGACCTGCATTCCTGCATTTGCACCAGACAATGTCATATTCATAGGTTGATTTTTTTTTTCCCAAATAAATTCCCCTCAATGGAAAGCAAGTCTTCTTATATCAGCCATTTTATTAGTTTTCTTCTACAAATACTGTCTTGGGTGATTTTACCCTCTTTAAATCAGTTTTCCTTAGGATTCTGTACAGACACTCTTGGATTATAAATGCCTTTCAGTGCCAAGTCTGCCTTTAATTTGAATTTGTAAGTAAGTTACAACAAATAGGTACAATTTATATTAGTCAAATGTTTCTCCTAGTATATAAAACATAGTATACCTTTCTATGCATAAAAATGGAAGAAACCAACAAACAAAAAAACAAAACAAAATGACTCTGAGGCTGAGCCCCGGTGACGTAGTGGTTGTGCGCGGGACTGTGGCCCACTGGGATGGAGATTCAATTCCAGCAGTGGGGCTGGGCCTCCTACTCCCACCACCAGGGAACAGTGATGCCCCCAAAAAACAAACAAACAAAACAAAAAACTGGAAGAAACCCTTCTAAATACCCCTAATATCTATAATACAGTAGTTTAGTCATAATGATATTTTGATGTCCCTTACAGTATAGCATTCATTTGTTTTTATGTAGGAGCTGAGGCAGATTTTATAACTAAACATTGCTTGCGTGTGTAAGAGAAATGTTCATAAGCCACAGATTGCCTGTATTTCCTTGGAAGTAATTGAACTAGGTTTTCTAACTGCATAGTTGATGGTTTAAACCCAACAGTCACTCAAAGAAGAAAGACAAGGCTTTCTGATCCTGTAAAGACTTATAGCCTCAGAAGCCCTATATAGGACTGCTATGAGTCCAAATCAACTCTGTGGTATTGAGTTTGGGTTTTCTGTTCCTGGTTTGGTTGGGTAATTATTGGACAACAAACTGCAGGGTCAACAATTTAAACCTACCAGCTGTTCAGTGGCAGAATGATGAGACTACCTGCTCCCTTAAGGATTTACAAAGTCTTGAGAACTCTACAGAGGGTCTCCCCATGAGGCAAAGTCAAGTCAAGGGCAATGAGTTTTAAATCAGGACTGAGGAACTCTGTGTGTGTGTGTGTGTGTGTGTGTGTGTGTGTGTGTGTGTGTGGCGTGTGTTTGCCAAGGACTATTTGGGTATTTATAACAATGTGTGAGGGCCATACAAAATTATCAACCTAAAACTTAGCCTGCTTTCTTCGGTCAAACATTTAACTAGCTCACCCTTAATGGGATGGGTGTTACTGCTTCTCTTTGGTGAGGTATTTGATGTGAGATGGTGTTGATGATTTCATAGATGGATATGTCCAGGAGCCCTGCTGACAGAGTGGTTTGAAGTGGTAATGTATTGGGCTGTGACCCGTGTGGTGGATCATTTGAAATCACCAGCAGCTCCTCCTGAGGAAGATTGGGCTTTCTACTCCTGTAAACGGTTGCAGTCTCAGAAACACATGAGGGGTGGCGGGTATTGTGAATCATCCCTGATTCGATGACCAAGTTTTGGTTGTATGGTCCTTGAGCTGGACTTTCCTGATTCATGGTTGATGTGATCATTTGAGACACTTACCCACAATTTAAAGAAGAGGGAAGCAAGACTTGGCCAGATTAAGGCATTTGTACAAGATCAAAGAATCAAGAGACAGAATTTGAGCTTATAAATACAAAGCTTTCTTGTTTCAAGTTTTATACTTTCTACTTCGTCCTACTTCAGTTTTCCATTTTAGAAAGACAGATCTATTAACTAAGGAGCCCTGGTGGTGCAGTGATTAAGTGCTTGACTGCTAACGGACAGGTGTGTGCCTAGAAAGAACCCACAGGGACAGTGAATTATTGATTGGGGCTCTTGTAGCCAGCATTTGAACTCCCACCAAGTGACTTTTCCCTGCATCAGTCTGGTAAGGTGGAAGGGGGGGATATGCTAATAGTAGGTTCACTTGTGAATAATAAGAAGCAGGATTCTCTGGACTGCTATCCTGCTATCTATAAAATGAGCTTTTGAGAAGCAGGAAGAAGGATCTCATTACCAGCAAAAGCCAAGAGTTCAGTGCCTCCTTTGGACCCAAGGTCCCTGCACATGAACCTCTTGTATCCAGAAGACAGCTATCCAATCAGAGGAGCAGCAACAGAAGCAGGAGTGAGAATAGAACAGAGTGATGGACTTCCCAAACCCATAGAGCAAGTTAAGATGAGTGCTTTTGGGTCGGAGGCTGGCTTTACTGCTGGGTACTTAATTGGGAAGTTGGACATGCTGAACCATGCAAGAGGAACTGAGTACCTTTGGAATGAGGCTTACTGGAGTGGGGTACCTGTGGACACTTAATTTAGGGACCTTGGTTTTCTGGCCCAAGTAGCTTATGCTGACCTTAGGGTTGACACCTACAAATAGAATGATATGCCCTTTGGGGACATTTATTAGCAGACCTGAAACTTTGTAACATGTCCTGATAAAGAACTACCCTGAGCATTTCTCACTGTCATTCAACCTGTTAACCTCCTCCATAATCCCTTTAATCATGAATTTTGTCTTGGAGTTTCTGTGTAGCCATTGCTATGGATGTTAGAACCCAAAGAAGCAAAATCGTATTAATAAAGGATGTTTTAGAACCCACTAGCTTGCTTTCATGAAAATTTCAGCCAGAACCTATGACACAGTTCTACTCAGTTCTTTTTTTTTTTTTTTTTTTTTTGTGGGCATCACTGCCTCTGTCATGGGCACTACCCAGTGCCGCTCCTGAGAGCCGCTGCTCGATTTGAACTGCCAAGCCCGTGGACTGCAGTTCCGCGCTCCACCACTTACGCCACCGGGGTTCAGCCCATCTACTCAGTCCTCTAGGGTTGTTATGACTTGGTATAGACATACTAGCCAGGCTATTACTTTTGTAATATGTGCAACAAGTGTCAAAATGGAGTGAGAGGGGGAAGTTTGAAGTTACTGTAGAAAACAAGAGAAAGTTATGGTCTATAAGTCAAATGAAGTCGTGGAATGGGAAAGAAGGTCACAGATAAAAGAACCTGTTCAGCAGACAGGTAATCGGCTGAATCAGCGCATACCACTTGATTTTAGCAGAGAAACCAGTCTAGAAGGAATTGTGTACGACATGAGCTACAGAGATAGTCAGACAGCTTAGAGGAAACTAGGAGAGGCATCTGCCTAGCTCTGTAGTACGAAAGCATATTTTTAGCAAATTGATATTTAAATCACAGATAACAAATAAAATACTAATAGATGATACAACCCCACTGCCTTCTAGTCTTACAGCAGCCCTATATAGGGCTTATGAGGTTATAAATATTTATGAGGGCAGAGAGCCCCATCTTTCTCCTGCAGAGAAACCAATGAGTTTGAACCACTGACCTTGTGGTTAGCAATACAATGCTTATCTGATAGTACCACCAAGCATCCCAATATATTATGTTATATATATATACATATATATATATAATATGCTATACTTAAAAGAATAAGTGTAGGTAATATTATTGGGTTGTAAATAGCACTTTTTGGTTTTAGCCTGTTGCAACCTCTGTGCCCACCCCAATTTGTATTTTGAGTGCTGCTCAAACTTTGAGGGCTTTATCTTCTATCTTTTAAAAAAAATAATTTTAGCTGAGCCCCGGTGGCGTAGTTGTTGAGTGCAGGACCGCGGCCCACTGGTTTGGTGGTTCAAATTCAGCAGCAGTTCTCCAGGAGCAAGGCTGGGCCTCCAACTCCCACCAGAGGGCAGTGATGCTTAAAATAATAATAATAATAATAATAATAATAATGATAATAATAATAATAATAATAATAATTTTATTGGTGACTCATACAACTCATCACAATCCATCCATCCATGCATTGAAGTGACACATTTCTTTTGTTTGTTTTGTTTTTGGGCATCACTGCCCTCCGGTGGTCATGGGAGCTACCCAGTGCTGCTCCTGAGAGCTGATTTTGAAATGCCAAGCCTGTGGGCCACAGTCCCGCACTCAACCACTTACGCCACCGGGGCTCAGCCCAAAGTGACACATTTTTTTTTTTTGGGGGGGGGGGGCATCACTGCCCTCAGGTTGTTCAAGTAGGAGGCCCAGCCTTTGCACTGTGGAGCTGGAATTGAACCTCCATCCCAGTGGGCCGCAGTCCCGCGCACAACCACTATGCCACCACCGGGGCTCAGCCCGACACATTTTTTATAGATTATTAGTACTAAGTAATTTATATGTAGCTCCTAGTTCATTAAGGAAATGAGTATATTATTTACATTTATTATTATTATTTCCTAAATAGGAATTTCCAGTTCAGTAATACAGATAAGATTTTAAAATGAAATATATATATATAGCATTTTATATAGGAATAATCTACCTAATTTATTTCATTTGGTGATTCAGTAATACTTATAGACTACTAGAGATACTTCAGTGAACAAAAAAGGCAAAAATCCCTGTTCTCTTAGAGATTTATTTTGTAGGGATACATGACAAGCAAATAAGCAATGAATGTGTAATATATCGGAGACAGCAGCAGTGAAGGAAAAATAGGGGGTGATGGGGAGGATCGAGATTGTGTGGTGGTGATGCAGCATTTAAATTCAGGAAAGGCATCACTGAACAGGTGATGTTGCCAGGCTAACAAATGATGCTAAAATCTAAAGAAGGATATTTCAGTTCATGAGATTAAAAATTAATTTTTAAATGCCTCAGTGAACAAGGCTCATAAATCCATGTGCCTTAAATTGCTCTTTGGGTAGAACTGGTGGTGGTTTGAGATAAAATTTCTTCAGGAAGGTCTTAAGAAAGGACACTTTATGGCCCAATATTTTAGGTTATATCATCTTCTCTTCTGAATATACACTTTTGAAATTGGATTTACAGTTTGGTAATGAGGAAGTAAGCTCAAAAGCATATAAAAATACAATAAAGAGAAGCTGTTTCTTTTGACCCAAGCAGGCAGTTGTTTATATATCCAGGACTATCATATGACGGAGCTTCCCTTTGAGGATCACTTCAAGGGAAATTAGGTAGATAAATGGGATCATTTTTCTTTCGCCTTTTAAATCTAAACAGACTGTGCTAAATATAGCAAGACCATTGTTTTGCTGGATAGAAAATCTAATATTTGGGAAGGATCTGAACTAGGTGCTCCTAAAATCATCTGGTGTATAGATTAATTTACCCCCCAAAACTAATTGCTCCAAGTTATTGCTAATATGATGTACTTCTAAGGTCTTGAGAAGTTCATAGAAGTTAGATGGTAGATTGTGGGAGATCCTCACAATATGATTATTGACATATCACCCTGGATTTGCTGGGTTTAAATATGAATTAGATAGGCAAGTCTTCTAGTATATAGCTATTGGCTGAAAAACACAGAATGCTTCATTGTTGGTTTTAGTAAAGAATGTATTTTCTGCATTGCAAATTTGTGTTTAGAGTTATGACCTCATCATCATATGCTGAAGTTACCCAACATTATTATTTTGAGATGTAGCATTGGGTATAAACTTGGAATTTTAAAAATGAATCATTCCTTCCCTTTTATAGGGAATATCCTTAAGACAAATGTGCTCAATAGGTATGTTTTAAACTTGTACTTAATTTATACATTATCTTAGACCAAAGGTGTAAAGCATTAGATGCAGATTTAGCCTTTTATTTTTGCTGATTAGAGATGATATAAAAGAATTCAAAACTAACTTTGAATCTTGAAATTATTCCAAAGATTGAAGAAGCTTTGTTACCCATAATTAGATGTAAATCCATAGTGCAAAGGGTGCTTTTATGAGAGCTTATATTTGGTAGCATAAAATAAATAATGTAAGACATTAATACCATATACTTGTACAGTACATTGTAGTTTATAATTGCCTTTATAATTTGAGAACCCATGAGCTTGTCCTATGTAAATGACATTTTATTGGCTAAATCAGCTACACAGGACCTCTTTGAACTCTTGAAGATTGAAGGTGCAACTGACCAAGCCATGATACTTTGAACTTCCTGGGTTAGACATTGAATAAGGAAGGCAACAGAAGAATTGCATACATTTGAATTATGTCAAACATGTCAAAGAATGTTGAACATACTGTGGACTGCCAGAGGAGCAGACATTATCTGTTCTGGAAGAATCACAGCCAGATTGCTTCTTAAAAGTGAGGTTGAAGGGCTGAGCCCCGGTGGCGTAGTGGTTGTGCGCTGGACTGCGGCCCACTGGGACGGAGGTTCAGTTCCAGCAGTGGGGCTGGGCCTCCTACTCCCACCAACGGAGAGCAGTGATGCCCCCCCCCCCAAAAAAAAAAAAAAAGTGAGGTTGAGATCTCATCTCACATGCTTTGGACACGTTTTTCGGGGAGACTGGTGCCTATAGAAGGACATCATACCTGGTAGAGGATCAGCAACAAAGAGGAACCTCTCCTTAAGATTGGTTGTTAACTCAGCAGTGACAGCAGTGGGCTCAAGCATAAGCACAGCTGCGAGGCTGGCAGAGGACCAGGCGGTGCTTTTGCTCTGCTGTGGGAGTTGGAACTGACTCAGTTGCAACTGACAACACCTTAGCAACGTGCGCTTTTCAGTAGACGCTGAAGGAAATAAGGAGTCTGAAATCTATAGAGGCTTTGCAGATGTAATTGAAAGTCCTACAATTCTGAAATGGAAGACCTAATTTGTCTGGCCACGGTCAGCTTATAGGGAACATAAGAAATAGAGATAGTGACCAATAATAAGAGGACAAATATTATATGACACCCTTGTAATTAAAGCGACAACAAACCTCCTGGGGTTTCTATACTAAAAGAAACAGGCTTTGGTGTTTGCTAGGAGTGGGAGAGAAAGGAAGGGAAGGCCAGAGACAGACAAACGTTAACTTGGTAAAGGAGAAAGTAATTTATTACAAGAGGAAACTTGCGGGGAGGTAACCGAATGACCGGCCATGTTGTTTGAATTATTAAATGCAAAATTGAAGATCTGATAGATAAAAGCCTATGTAATTCACATAAAATGTTTGAAAACAAAAACCAAATAAAGGGAAAATGTGATGGTTGACAAAAGCTTCCGTTTTTAAAAAAAACTAGTGTGAGAAGGCTGAGCCCTGGTGGTGTAAGTGGTTGAGTGCGGGACTGCGGCCCACAGGCTTGGCAGTTCAAATCCAGCGGCGGCTCTCAGGAGCAGCGCTGGGTGGCTCCCACGACCACCAGAGGGCAATGATGCCCCCCCCAATACAACAAAAACAAAAATTTCCCTCAAAAACTAGTGTGAGAAAGGTGAATCATCCCTAAAGCTAGTGGAAAGCATTTTCTCATAACTTTAATATTTCTAAGGTCTCTTTAGTAAGACAATATAAAATATGATATCCTAAAATAAATCTGTAGTAGACTCTGACAGATTGTAGAGACGTAAAAGAAACTTTCACTGTCCTTGGGATGCTTATGATGCTTGGAGAATTGGATCCAGAATAAGTTGGGTATCTGGAATTTGTTTGACTTTGACTTTGGTTGTTTAATATTACCTGATTGGCTATCTCCTTATTTTGAATTATGTATTAGTATATCTCCTGAGATGTGGGAGCTAAAACACTTTTCTACTTCTCTTGCAATGGAGTGCATATGAATTCCCTCATCATCTGCCTTCGTAGCCTGTATTTAGCACTCATCTCCTAGTAAATTGACAGAGGCTACTTCAAAGCTAGGTTTAAGAGTAGATGATGATGCTTTCATAAGTACAATTTAATGGATAGGATTCTCGGAATGTCCAAAAATAACTTCTTTAGTGACTTGTTGATAGAAGCAGAAATTCTACCATTAGTGATTCTTGTTAGCTTTCCTGTTAACAGGAAATTTTGGGTTAATTTTGGGTTATCCAAAATTTTAAAAAAGTTGTTGATTTAATACCTATTTAACTAAAATGTTTTGTATTAGTTTAATAGAATTTAACTATAGGTTCCTCACTGGGCTGACCTTGCCCCCAATTCGTCTTTCATCTCAAATTCCAGTATTTTCACTCATGCACCTCCAGCTACCTTGTGCCTAGTACTGTTTTGTAAAACATAATAGGCCATTCCTGCCTCAGCGTTCTTTCCTTACCTACATGATTTATTTCCTAATTTCATTTAGGTTTTAACCTAGTTATAACTGAATGCCTTAAAGTTATGACTCAGTCCCACTTCCCTTATCTTCTTTTCCAGCTATTTTTTTCTTTATTGCACTTATGATCTGCATACTATGTTTTTTTTAACTCATTTTATTGGGGGCTCTTACAGGTCTTATAAACATTCCATACATCAGTTGTATCCAACATATTTGCATATATTGCCATCATTTTATAAACATTGACTTTTTTTTTTTTTTTTTAGTTTGGGGGTGTTTTTAATGAATTTGACTCAAGATCTAGAATCTCAGCTTTTTGAAGAGCCACTTGTTTTTGCCTGTCTTGTACCTCTGCTCTAATTTGACTTTGGCCTCCCAACAGACCTTTCGTTTAAGAGCGGGGTCTCTGTAGACATTCTTGTTGAGGACAGTGTTGTCCAAAGGGATGTCTACGGAGTACCTCATGGGTATAAGGTGATTATAGTTATACACCTTCACAAAAGACTTGATCTTTGACCTCTTGGCAGTTTTCTTCTTGCCCATGGCAGCTGTCATTTTGCAGGGATAGCGGTCAATTCCAGCCACCAGGTCATGGCTGTAGGGGCGGTATGAGGTGCCGTCGTCAGTGTTCTTCATGATGACGGCTTTGTGACTCAAATAATGTCCTGCCAGCACCAGCACTACCTTCCCATGCTTCATGAACTTGCCCATTTTGACCACAAGCTCCCAGACCAACAACAGAAAGGAACATTGACTTTCTCTTTGAACCCTTGATATCAGCTCCACTCCTCCCACCCCTTGTCACCCTTTGATAAATTATAAACTATTATTGTTTTCATATCTTAACACCGACCACTCACCCTTCACCCATGTTTCTGTTGTTCATCCCCCTTGAGGGGGATTTTCTGTAGATCATTGGGGTTGGTTCCTCTTTTCCCCCATTTGCCTCCCTCCTTCCCTTTCCTATCTCCCTCAAACCTTTCTCCTCCCCTCCTGGTATTGATACTCCCCTTTCTGTACCTGAGGGGTTAATCTGACCTGGTTTCTGTGAGTCATGAGCTCTAACCAGAACTAAAAGGCAGGAATGGGTTCATCATAGTGGGTTGGTGAGGAAACCTCAAAGAATCAGAGGAATATTGTGTGTTTCATCAAAGCTAAACTCTGCCCTGGTTGACTCAACTCTTCCTTGTGACCCTTCTGTGACTGGATGTCCTATTGTCTACAGATGGGCTTTAGGTCTCTACTTTGACCCTCCTTATTCAACAATGTGTTTTTCTGTTTGTTTGTTTTGGGTCTTTTGGTGCTTGTTATCTGATTCCATCAACATCTCATGATCACACAGGCTGGTATGCTTCCCCTTGTGGGCCTATTGCCTCTCGGCTACATGGCCACTTGTTTAACTTTAAGCCTTTTGATAGCCAGGCACCACCAGATTTTTTCACTACATTTATTCGGTACCTATTTTGTCTTCAGTAATCCTGTTGGTAGGTTGAGAATCACAGAATGCCAGGTGGTTAGAACAAAGTGTTCTTGCGTTGAGGGAGGGCATGAACAGGAGCCCAAAGTCCGTGTATGTTCTCAATTTTTTGCCATATAACCATATGTACACAGGCCAATACCTCTCTTTTCATTAATTAATATATTTATATAGGTGCACATAGCTTTGCTTCTGTGTTAGTCCGCGTAAACTAGAGAAACATCCATAGAGATGCATATTGATATAAGGAAAAGGGTTTATATACATGAGATGTGGGACATTGAGAAAGCATCCCAGCCCAGTCCAGTTCAAAGTCATAAGTTCAATATTAACCCATATGGCCGATATCAGTCTATAAAGTCTCCAACTCACGAAAGTCACAGAGTCCCGGCGCTGGCAGGGGTCTCCCCTTGACTCCTAGTTTCCAGGGCTCAGGGTCCATCAACAGCATCCAGTGGTGGTAGAAGCAACTCAGTGCTGGCAGGGGTCCACGTGGCTTTCTCCAGCTTCAGAGGTCTGGTTCCATCAGGGTAAGGCCGTGTGGCTTTTCCTCCTGCTCATCCAGCTCCTCAGACGCTGCCATCTTGTCTTCTCTGTAGTTTGTCGTCTCTGAGACTTAACTTCCAACAACTGGGGAGATACTTCTCATCTCCACGAGGGGAATATCTCAAGATTGTCCAGAAGTCTCAGGAAAAAGCCATGCCCACACGGAGGCCTCATTGGCTACTCAATGGCTTTCTCCAGATTAACAGGCTAGACTCCACTCCTACATCTCAATCATAAAATTAACATAAGCACATGACCACCACAGCTTCCTAGATCTTTTCTCTGTTTCCTTTTACTTCTTCCTGCCTCACCATCATGCTTGCCCTTCTTCTACCTTAGTAATTTCTCTCAGCTAGATTGCTGTTACTCCAACATCACCAGTATCTCTCTGTCCTCCTTGTTGGTGCTTTTAATTCTCTAATTGTATCTCTGTCTATGGCATTGTTTGCTCACCACTCCTTTGCCCTGCCTCCGACCCCCCACTCCCCATGTCCTCCGGAACCTTTAGTCCCAGTCCCGTTGCTTTTTTCTTAGACTTGCTTCCCATGCCTATTTTAAAAGGTAGGCAAAACAATATTCCAGAGACACCAAAAACAACAAATTGAATAAAAAGAGGGGGGAAAGGGGAAATACTAACAAAAAGAAAAAGCATACATAATTTCAGGTCTGTCAGCTGACCTTCATTTCTCCCTACCAGCCTTGGTGGGTTCCAGGAACTGCCAGTCCTAGCCTGAGTCTATTTTGGGGACTCCTCAGGAATTGTGGCTTGACTTTGCTCCCATCGTTGATCTGTGATGTTCCCTTCTTGGTTCACCCCACTGTGCAGGTGGTCAGACCTGACCCATTCTACACTGTGTGCACCCAGTATTATCCTCTGTTCTGGCATGCTTCAACCAGGAAATATCATGTCTCAAGCTGTGTTGCCTTTTGTGAAAATTTGAGGTCTAGTCCCTTGCTCTCTCTTTTTCCTCTCCTGTATGGGCATGGGAGCCAGGCCCCTCTCTCCAACCTATAGGTTTATTGTTGTCCTCTATAGCACAATCTTCCACTTGAGTGGGTGGGGGGAGGGGGAGTTTCAGTGTGGCTGGGCTTGGGGCCAGCCCTGTACACCATTCTGCTTATGAGTTGCTCTGTGTGGTAACATTGCCTGCAAGGTTTGGTGTGCCATGGTGGGGTCTACACTCACACTCCCATTTCTGTGGAGGCATATAAGCAATACCCTCCCCCTGGGTGGATTCGTGTCCTACTTCCTCAGTGCCGTTGTCTCTTTTTCTCACCCCACTCCCATCTCCACCTTTTCCCCTTCTTTGTGTTGTAATGACATGTACATTCTTGGGTTTACACTCTCCCCTGCCTGACTGCCTGAACCTCAGCCTGTAAAGTGTGAGATAAATGGCTTTTCTTCTATACCTACTATGCTGATTATACTTACCTCAGTGGACTCATGTTGGACTTGTCATTTTATGATTTGCTAACTTTGCTTAGTATAATTTTCTCCAACTCTTCCCATGAAATGTTGTGCTTCATATGATCATAAGTGTATAGAACCATGTCACCTGAAAACAGCAATAGTTTCACCTCCTCCTGTCACAGATGGGTACCTTTAGTGTCCTGCTGCCTTATGTTGTTAGTTAGGACCTCCAGTTTGATGTTGACAATAAGTGGAGATAAGGGGCATTCTTTTCATTCTTATCTTCTTGAGAGTCTTAATTAGGAATGGCTGTTGGATGTTGCCAAATGCTTTTTCTGCCCCTATCGATATTATCATGTGTTCTTATCAAAGTTGCAAATAATATTGATGGACTTTGGTTTGTTAAAACATTCCTTCCTCCCTGAAATGAATCCCACCTCATGATGGATGATACATTTTATATGCTTTTGTATTCTATGGCCAATATGTATTTTAAAGGTTTTTTACATCTATGTTTCTTAGAAATATTGGTATACAATTCTCTATTCCCATGAGATCCTTGCCTTGTTGGGATATTAAAGTTATACAGGCCTTGTAGAATGAGTTTGGGAGTTTGCCCTCTTTTTCTATGCTTTGGAATAATTTGTGGAGGATTGGTGCCAGTTCTTCCCTGAATACTTGGTAGAATTCTTCTGTGGAGCCCTCTGGTCTAGTAGTTTCTGGTTGGTAGTTTCTTGATTACCATATATATTTCTTCTTTTACTATGGGTCTGTTGAGGTTCTTGACCTCTGCCTGGGATAATGTAGGAAGGGATTATTTTTCTAGGTTTTTGTCTATGTCATCCACATTGTTGAATTCATTAGAAGACAGACTCTCATTGTACTTTGTGATTATCCTTTCAATTTCATTGGGGTCTTTTGCAATTTCCCCAGTTTCATCCCTCATTTTGGCATTTGGGGTTTGCTCCTTAATTTCTGTGGTTAGGTTTGCCAGCAGACTCTCGATTCTGTTGATCCTTTTAAAGAACCAACTTTTTGCTGCATTGATTTTTCACTTAATTCTCTTGTCTTCCCACTTGTGTAATTCTGCCTTGACTAATTATTTCTTTCCTTTTGTTATTGGAGGGGTTGGACTCTTCTAGTTGTTGGGGATTTTGTGGTAGCGTATCAGTCATAAGTCTCTCTTTTAATATATGCATTAATCAAATTTCCTCTGATAATTGCTTTTGCTGTATCCCTTATGTTTTGCTATGTTGTATTAAATTCCTTTTTAGAAATTTCCTAATTTCCTTTCTGATCTGGGCCAGTACCCATTCATGTCACAGAAGTTTGTTATTCATCTTCCAGTTTGACCTTATTTTTCTGGTGGTCCTTTTGTTGTTCTCCTGGTTTATCGAGATGGTGATTCAAGAGGGACATCTGAGTAATCTCTATTTGTTTGAATTTATTGTGGATTGACTTGTGTCCCACAATGTGGTCTGTTTTCGAAGATGACTCGTGCACTTGAAAAGAATATGCTTTTTTTTTCTTCATTTGGATGGAGAGCTCTATAAATGTCTGTCAGGTCCAGTTGTCTAACTGTAGCTCAGTTCTGTGGCCTCCTTGCTGAGCTTCTTTCTCAGTGATCTATGTTTCTCTGATAGTGGCGCATTAAAGTCACTTACTATGATTGTCTAGTGTGTGATTTCTTTTTGCATCTTTGGATGGTTTGTTTGATGAATTTCATGGATTAGATACATATGTTTCCTGGTTCCTACTAATCCTTTGAAAAATTATATAGCACCCATCCTTGTCTCTTGTTATAGTGTGCATCTTGAGGTCAATTTTGTTGGAGACTAGGATTGCAACCTTTGCAACTTTTTAAAGTTTCCATTTGTCTGGTATATTTTCCGCCAGCCTTTTATTCTTAACTCTATTTTTGTCTGTGAACTTACGATGTGTCTTTTACCTCAACCTGGTGTGCCAAACTTTGAGGACAGCATACCAGCATCAAGCAGTGAACTAACAGAA
Organism: Nesogale talazaci; assembly: GCA_004026705.1. Lineage (NCBI taxonomy): Eukaryota > Metazoa > Chordata > Mammalia > Afrosoricida > Tenrecidae > Nesogale > Nesogale talazaci. The sequence continues at coordinate 15,744 of PVJH01019622.1, forward strand.
AAGTATGTGATGCTGACTCTTACCCCAGCTACGCTGACCCACTTTCACAGAAGAATGCACTACAGAGGACAGTATTGAAGATACAGCCCAGGAAGAGTGGCAGGCCTTCCCGATCACGTGGGGGGAAACTAAGAGGGAGAAGGGGAGAGAGAGAGAGATTGGAAATAAGAACACACACTGTCCTGGCCCACCAATGTTTGAGTAACCAATACACAGAAAGAATTGAAGGGTCAGCCTAACACAAGACATAGCATCACCATACTGATCTACAACCTTATGGGGTAGCACTGGGGACACAGGGCACAGGGCAGGGATTATGCCCAGTCTGATTCCACCCCTACTTCCCCCCCAACGGGGTAGGACTTGAAGGGGTTGCAACAGAACAGCAAGGGGAGCAAATCAATACAATCCCTGAGGAATCTGAAAAATAGACTTTGGATTCGGACAACAGGGCTTGGCACTTTATCAGACCTGATAGAAAAATGTTCATAAGGGTGAGTAGACAGAACTAGAACTATTCATGGACTATTTTCTCCCTCCCCCCTCCATGTCTATCTATTTAAGATAGGGCAAACAATCCTGAGGAGAAAACAATGGGACCGATGAGTCTGGGCATACAGGGGAGAGGAGGAGTTGGGGGAAAGAGAGGAGGGATCCAACAAACACAGGGAGAAGTTAACAACAAGAGATCTAAAATCCATGGCGAGGAGGACATAGAATGCCTGGTGGGGTTTTATCAAGTGCAGTGTAGCCAGGAGGAAGTATAGTGAGCCAAATGAAGGAAGAACATGATAGGGGGACAGGAGGAAAGTAAAAGGAAATAGAAGAAAAAATTAGGAGGTAAAAGAAATTTATAGAGGTATAAACATGGTCATGTACATATTTACATTAAAATATAGTGATAGATATACAGGCCTATGTACATATATGTATAGATCAAGTATTAAGGTAGTAGACAGACATTGGGGTTTTACTCAAGTCCTTCCTCAATGCAAGAACAGTTTATTCTAATAACCTGGAATTATGTGATGCTGATCTTTCTCACATGATTGCTGAAGACAAAGTGAGTGCATAGGCTAATGTGGTGAGGAAAGGTGATGGTGCCCAGCTATTACAAGATATAGCGTCTGGGGTCTTAAAGACTTGAACTTTAAAAAGCAGCTATCTATCAGGGAAGCAACATAGCCCACATGGAAGACACACGCCAACCTGTGTGATCCCATGCTGTTGATAGGATCAGATATCAATCATTAGATGACCCAAAACAGGCAACCATTTTGATTCAAACAAGGTGGGTAGGAATGGATACCCCAAATCCATCTGTAGACAACTGGGTATCCTCTCATAGTCACAAGGAAGGGCTGATCCACCCAGGGTACAGTATGGCACCAATAAAACACTCAACATTCTTCTAGTTCTTTTCTTTTTTTTTTTTTAGGCATCGCTGCCCTCTGGTGGTGGGAGAAGGAGGCCCAGCCTTGCTGACATTCTTCTATTCTGTAATGCTTCTTCCCCCTGACTCTCCTGACCCCAGTTATATCCTACAAATCTAACTAGAAGCAGTGCATGTACACTGGTAAATATAAGAACTCTTGATACAGAGAATGTAGAACAGATAGACCCCCTCAGGACCAATAATGAGAGTAGTGATAACATGAAAGTAGGAGAAAGGTGTGGACAGAAGAGGGAGCATTGGGGAACCAGTTGCAAAGATTGACATAAAACACCCTCCCTATGGGGGTGGGGCTGAAAAGCAACTGAAAAGTGGATGAAGCAAGACAGTGAATAATATAAAACATGAAAATAAAAATAATTTATAAATTATTAAGTATTCTCAAGGGTTGGGGGAAGGAGGGAGGAAAGGAGGTGAAGCCACCAGCTCAAGTAGAAAGAGTATGTTTTGGTAGGAGCAAAGGCTGGGCCTCCTACTCCCACCACCAGGGCAGTGATGCCTTACAAAAAAAGATTATGTTTTGGAAATAATGACATTTCCAAAAATGTGTTTGATACAATTGATGTGTGGATTATTATAATAGCTGTAAGAAACCCTCATAAAATTATTCAAAATAAAAAAACATATTTCTTGCAGGCAACAGATTAACGGGGTTATGTCTTCTGAGCCAGTCTGCTAACCTTTGTCTTTTAATGGGCAAGTTCAGTCCGTTGGTATTCAGTTATTACTACCATCTGTTCATTTACTCCTGTCATCCTCTCCTTTTGTGGTGGGTGTCTTCTCTATCTCCCTTCATATCATTGTGCTTTCTAGGGGCTTCATTCTTCCTTTCTTTTCTTTCTGAGACAATGCTATCTTTGTCATTGTTACCGGTGCATTGGCTTCTAGATGGTGTTGAGCTGTATGGTGGTCTCCTGTTTGTTCTTAGTGAGTTTTGGTCTTCAGAGGATTCTTGAGTCGACAAGTTTGTTTTTCTTTCAGCTTTTGGGAGATGTTACTCCAGTCTCTTCTCTTTGTGGTGTCTGATGCTAGGTCTGAGTATATTCTCACTTGAGCACCATTGTATGTAGCTACCTTTTTTTCTCTTGCTGCTCTTAAAGATATTTTTCTTTTAACTCAGTGTTGGATAATTTAACTTTTGTGTGCCTGGTGAGTTCTTCCTGGGGGATAGTCTAATTGGTATTCTCTCTACTTGCTGTATAAATATTGCATTATCGTCCATTGAGGTGGGAAAGTTTGCTTCCAGGAATTCCCTTGCTTAGATGTAGCCTTTTTTGATGTGTCTTATTCTGAAAGACCAATTATTCTAATACTCTTTTTCTTCATAGCATCTGTCATTGCTCTCAGGTTTACTTCTGACTCTTTGATTATCTTGTTTGATTGTCTTTCCTGTTTGTTGAAGTCTGCCTGGTTATCCTTGAAATCTCTGGTACAATTCTTGGCATCTTCTAGTCTATTGGTGGGGCCCATGATCTTGTGTTTTGCTTCTCTTACCTCATCCATTAGTTTTTGTATTTTCCTTTGGTGGGTGGACTTGTGGACCTCAACTCCTCTCTCTTTGTATCCTTACTCTGCATTGCTTCCCTCATATCCCATATGACCCTAAACTGTATTCTGAAGATTCTGTTTTGTTGCAGATCAATATGGCATTTCTTTTGTTGTTGCGTTTTGTTTTTCTTGTTTTCTTGTTGAATATGCTGAGATATGTTGCTGTTTTGGGGCACCATGTTTCTAGGAGAGTGAGAGGCCGTGAGCTCTTTCTCTGCATGACTGGCCAGGGTAGTTTTGGGCACTAGCAGGGACTTATAGTTTTTTTTCTTTTTAAGAAATAATGTGCCCCTAATGGAATGATTTTTTTTTAAAAAAAAGAGGGTGGAGGGAAGAGGAGCTTATGTCAAGAACTCAAGTAGAAAATATTTGGAAATGAAGATGACAACATGTCTACAAATGTGCTTGATACAAAGGATGTACTGAATGTTATAAGAGACGTAAGAGCTCCCAATAAAATTATTGGAAAAAAAACATTGAGTATGAGAATAAAGTGTTCTGAAATTGAAAAAAAAAAGAGATTTTTTAATATGGGGAAATAATAAGTAAATAAAATGAACAATGTAATTTCTACCCTCTTTAAAAAAAAAAAGACATAATGTCATTGCATTTGAACAGGGATTTTGTTTAGAGTAGCCTGACCCTGTGGGTTCTGAGAGTGTAGAACACCTCATCTTTCATAGAGCACAAGGTGGTTTCACTGCGGACCTTTCCATTAACAGCATAATACATTACCCACTATTACATCTGGGCTTCTTTACAATCCACTAAGGGTTGGTAGTTACAGACCAAGCACACTACTCTTACTTGCCTAAGGTCAATCACCTGATAGTTGAGATAGCTAAGTGTTAGTGAAACCACTACGGTGTAGCCTACTACATCACCAGGGTTCTATAAACAATATTAGCAGGTTTAGTTACTGGGTTAGTCTGGGTAGATTAAAGAAATAAATTCATAGAGACTCATGTGAATAAGAAGGAGTTTTATATACAAGAGCAGTTTAAATATTGAGGAAACATCCCAGCCCAGTCCATCCAAGCCCATAAGTCCAATATTAGCCCATATGTTCGATTCCAATCTATAAAGTCCTCTTTAGACTGATGACGGGGATTACAGGCCTGCAGGTAGAAAATCTTTGGATCCAGTGTCATTATCAGCATCTCAGTGCTGATAGAGGTCTCTGTGTCCCTTCTCCAGCTTCCAGGGATGCATCAGGGTAGGTTCACGTGCCTTCTCCTCAAGGATTTCTCATAGGAAGTAAGCAGAGAGAATCTTTCCCGACACCAAGAAAGAAACAATAAAGAAAGAAACAATCTTCTCAGAATTCTCTAGAGAAGACCATGCCCCCACAGAGGCCTCAAAGGGTTATATATTAATTGACAGGCCAGAGTCCTTCCCTTCATCGAAATCCTTTCAAATTGACACCAGATTATATTACTCCCCTGTTACCATTTAAGTTACCTTAAATGGAGGAGGCGCCTTGATTGCCCAGTGGTTTCATGTTGGGTGGTGATCTGCAAGGTTAGTAATTTGAAACCACCAGCAGGGAACTCACAGGGACAATACCACTTTGTCACTGTTTGTCACCATTGACTTGTTGGCAGTGAGTTTACTCTGATAGTTTGTAGAAGTTCAATTAAACAGATAGTCTAACTTAGATGAATGTTCAATTCCTAATAGCTATAGTTTGTGTCTTACTTGTATGTCATCAATCATTCATCACCCCAAACTCTATGTGTTTCTGAAACCAAAGGTTTTTGTAGTAAGGCCTGACTTGTCTGACATTGTTCATGGAAAATAAAATGTTTGACAAGCCAATGTGAAACACCTTCTAGTTAACCTCTTCAAAAGTATCTGTATACTTTTCCTTTTTCCATTTTGATTTTTTAAAACACTGTAAAATATCATACACATACCTTTTGGAAACAAACATTAAAATATTAACTTCTTGATATGTCATTGTATCTCTTATTAGAAAGTTGTTCCGTTTTTCCTATTCTCTTTTGGTAGCCATTGCCCACCAATGGTTAAGCATTTTTATTACTATCCATCCACTTTGCAGTTTTCTATAGCTAATAAACTGTGGCTTGGAAATTTGTAACTTGCTCAAAAATGTATGTGAAATAGCAATATCTCTGGAATCTGCTTGATAATACCTACTAGAACAGTTGAACAAGTAAGGAAGAGGATATAAGATTATTCCTGAGTTCATTGTTGAAATTGAGTGATGGATATAGACGTGTTTGTTTTGTTAATCTGTTCTTTCTGCTTTTGCTCATGTTTGAGATTTTCAAGAGTACAAAAAGTAAAAGGAGGGCTGAGCCCCGGTGGCGTAGTGGTTGTGCGCGGGACTGCGGCCCACTGGGATGGAGGTTCAATTCCGGCTCCTAGGAGCAAAGGCTGGGCCTCCTACTCCCACCACCTGAGGGCAGTGATGCCTAAAAAAAAAAAAAATGTCAAAGGGAAAATACAGACTGTTTTAAGATACACATCCCAGATGGTACAAAAGTGCTGTGCTGTCAATTAAAAGAGTGGCAGTTTGAACCTCCCAATAGCTTTGTAGGAGAAAGATCTGGCAATCAGCTCGAGGGAAGGTAGCAAAACCTAGGAAACCCTGTATGACTGTTCTGTAGCATGAAGTCACTGAAACAAAATCAACTCATTTGTAAATTGGAAGTACCCGTGTTACCTGCATTACACTATTGCGAGAGTCATGCACTTCTTTACGTTAACACATCTTTAATAAAGATTTTATAATGGTTTTTTTTGAGGGACTGAAAAAGCCATGTTTGGAGGTCTCTGTTATTATCACACTTCAAAGAAATCTTTTTGGTAACTAAGTCTGGATTTAAAGATCTTACAAATTGGTCTTTGCAGTGCCCCCTGTCACCCCCGCCAGCACTGCTTGCTACCTTGCTACAGCCAAGGCTACTCTCACACGCTCTTGTGGGTTTTGCTTTCTTCCTGACACTCTTGCACTCTGTCGTTCTACTCTTTGTTTCTTTTGGACCTTCTGCTCCTTCTCTGTGTGCGCAGTGAACAGAGTATTGAGTTTTATGTGAAGTAGATACATACATACAAGCTGTATAATGTAAACCTAATTTTAAATCACCACAAACGTACTGAATTCACAATTAATCGTTTCCCCAAGACGGGAGTGGAAATCGGTGCTTCATTGGGAGGTCCGACCAAACCAAGTCCATTGCCTTCGAGTCAATTTCGATTCCTAAGTTATGCAAAATCTATCGTAATTTAAAATGTACTTAATCATTGTTACACCAATTCCTCTGCTAGAAATTTATCCTACAGATAGTTCTCACACATGTAACGAAGAAGAAAAAGTGTACAAAAACTGGCTGGTATATTAATACAAAGGATGAAAGAGTTTGGGGTAGGAGACAGACTTACTTTCTTGTTGTCATTTCTACTCGAGTATGAGCTGACCTGAATATCAGCCAAGCACCTAATTTTGCCACAGAAACTGCATTAAAAATGTGCTGAAAAACTCAACTTATATATGAGTATATACGGTACATGTCTTTTGGAATTCACTTTTTAAAATCTTTATACAGATACTGCTTACTATATTAATGAGAAAAGCTAATGTAAAATTAGTTTCTTGGGCTGAGCCCCGGTGGCATAGTGGTTGTGCGTGGGACTGCGGCCCACTGGGAGGGAGGTTCAATTCCAGCAGTGGGGCTGGGCCTCCTACTCCCACCACCGGAGAGCAGTGATGCCCCCCACCCTCAAAAAAAAATTAGTTTCTTATCACCTATAATAAAGCACCAACAGGTTCTTAATGAATTTTCTTGATTTTGTGTTTATTCGAAGGTCAATAAGGCTGACTGTGGATGTATTTGTTGACTAAACCTGACTTTATATGAAATTGATTTTTTGACATTTCTGAATCTATTATTTGGTCAGTAAGAATTGATTTCCGATTGTAGGACTTATTATCATTTCATTTACTTATGTGTTTACTGCATCTACACACATTTTATGTAAATGTGGCCATATATAAACATATATGTCATTCAATATCTGCCATACATTCTATGAAATAGGACATCATGTGATTTGGGTGTTGTGCAAACACTGTATCGGGGTTGTATACATTTAATACACATGTATCAAGATAATCCCCATGCAGATTGCTCTGGCTTTTGTTTTGTTTTGTTTTTTGTTTTGGGGGCATCACTGCCCTCTGGTGGTGGGAGTAGAAGGCCCAGCCTTTGCTCCTGTGGAGCCGCTGCTGCAATTGAACCTCCATCCCAATGGGCCGCAGTTACGCACACAACCACTACGCCACCGGGGCTCAGTCCCGCTCTGGCTTTTATAAACTGGCAGTTGGCTGTCTCAGGTTCCCAGGATCCTTGTTGGATACTGAAGCTCGTGGGCGAGGAGCTTTCAGAGCTATGGAGATTCAACCTGCGGTAGTTGGGCAAGACACTCCCAGTGGAAATCCTGGCAGCCACAGCGGAGGGATACCACACTTCATCAATGAATGAGACGACAGACTATAGTTCGAGAGAGATTTGAGGAAAGTCATATAGGATCACTATAAGTTGGAGTCAACTCAATGGCAGTGAGTTTAGGGTTGTTTGTTTTTCATGTTATATTCAATAAGTCTTAATATTTAAACATTTTCTAAATTCTATCTTTTTGTTTTTGTTTTTTTTTGGGGGGGGGCATCACTGCCCTCTGGTGGTGGGAGTAGGAGGCCCAGCCTTGCTGCTAGATTTGAGCCTCCATCCCAGTGGGCCGCAGTCCCACACACAGCCATTACACCACAGGGGCTCAGCCCCTAAATTCTATCTTTTAATAATAAAAAGATCGACCATCTAGTCCAAAAATGAGCAAGGAAATGAACAATATTTATATGATAATATTTATATGACCAACTAGCACATGCAATGATGCTCATTGTCATTAGTGACTCCAAGTCAAACCAAACTTACTGTCATGCCCATTCTGACATGCAGCAAGCCTACAGGACAGCATAGAATCCCTCATAGGATTTCCAAAGTTAATAAGTTCTTTTGGAAGCAGACTGTGATATTTTTTCCCAGGAACCAACTGGCAAGGTTGACCTAATCTTTTTCCACTGCACTATCCATATTTTTCTATTAGCTGTTAGATTCAAATTAAAACTACAGTGAGATGCCTGTTCATACTTGTTTGAGTGTCAGGGACCCAAAAAGCATTAGAAATTAGTTATTTGTGAGGTTGTAGAAAAACTAGAACTCATCCATCTTAGTTGGAATCTAAAATAATATAGCCACTGTGGGACACAGCTCTATCGTTGAACATAGAGCTACCACGTGACTGTGATCCTAGTCTTAGGTGTCTGCCCAGGCACATAGCAGATAGGAATGCAAACAGAGACCAAAGTCAAAAGATGGCAATAGACCAAATATCTTTCAACAAATAAACCAAAAATGCAGTAAACTCAATGGAATGCTACTCAGTCATAAAGAAAAATAACATGCATGCCACAGTATAGATGAAGCTGAAATCGTCATGCTGTGTGAATTAAGTCACAAAAGGGTAAAGGTGGTCTGGATTTATATATGTGAAAATAGGAACATACATAGACACTATATTATTAATAACTACTGGAATGGAAGGGAAGAGAAAAGGGAAATTTTTGTTTAGGGGGGCATGGATTCATTTTATTCATGGTGGAATGATTTTCAAAGTGTAAGGACAGTGGGTACACAGTTTGAATGTTATCAGTGTCACTGAATGTTCCCTGTAGAAATTATCAAGATAAAAAAAGAAATTGTCAAGATGGTCTATGTTTTACTATGTGTATATCAAAAGTGGCAAATGTGTTTTTCCCCTAGATTAATGTCAGTTTTGAATTAACCATTTACAAAATTAATTTTGGGGCTGCGGCCCACTGGGATGGAGGTTCAATTCCAGCTCCCAGGAGCAAAGGCTGGGCCTCCTACTCCCACCACCTGAGGGCAGTGATGCCTAAAAATAAAGAAAAAAAAGAAAAAAAAATTTATCCTTTCTTTTGGGATTAGAATTTAATCTTTTACTTGCATGTTTTTCATATGTATGGGGAATCTATAATTAAATCTTTTCTTTTGCGTGTCTATTGCTGTGTCAGTTTCATTGCTGAGATTATAGTGGATTTTTCATAAATTCTGATATCTAATCAGGGAATTCCACTTTTGCTTTTGTTTCTTTTGTACGATCTTATTTGTGGTGCTTGGGCTCTCCATGCCTTCTAAACATAAAGACAGTGTTTTTGGACTGGCACAGTGGGCTGCACACTGAAGTGCTAACCACCAGGACACTAATTTGAACTGAACCCATCAACCACTGTGCAGGTGAAAAATGAGTCTTTTTGCCCCTGTGAGGATTAGAAATCTCAGAAAGCCCAAGGGGGTAACTTTGGTCACTATGAGTCAGAATCAGCCAGACAGCAGTGAGGATTTTTTTTTAATGTATACAGTTTTTCACCCATATTAGAAAAGTTACCACTATGAATGGATGCCTTTCCCATTTTTTCTGAGGGGTTCCTGCCAAATGAGAGAATCTTTTATTAATTTAAAACACATCCTGTGGTCATGTACTGTAGAGCCAGTTCCTATTCATAGCAACCCTGTGTGCAACCGAGCTAAACTCTGCGCCTCTGCTGTCCTTGTGACTGTGTCATCCCTCAGCCTGTGGTGGCAGCCACGGCATGAGTTCATCTCCTGCGGGCCTTTCTAGCTCTTGCTGCTCATCTTCTTTACCAAGCATGATGTCCTTCTCCAGAGACTGATCTCTCCTGACTATAGGTCCAAAGTAAGTGAGAAGAACTCTCAGACCCTTGCCTCTAAGGAGCACCCTGGTTGTGCTTCTTCCAAGATGGATTTGTTTGTCATTTTTGCAGTCCATGATGCTTTCTGTATTCTTTGGCAGCACCACAATGCAAAGACATCAGTGGTGGCCTTGAACTTACTATTGTGTCATACTTACTATTTTTAAAATTCTTTTTAGTTTTTAATTTTGTTTTGATATGGGTTTCTGTTTTTATCATATCATTAACAAGATGTTTTCCTTCTAATGTTTACATCATTTAATTAATTTTCTTATTTTCCATTTTGTTTTCCAATTTTTTATTAATAATTGGGAGTTAATACATATATTATGCCAAAGTTCAATCACATCAGACAGAATTGTACAATTGCTACCACAATCATTTTCCAAAGATTCTTTTTCTTCCTGGACTCATTGACATTGTCTCTTTTATCCCCCTATTACCATTGGTGACCTTCCCCACCCAAAGACCAAAAACATAACAAACCCTCAAAACCCTTATTCTACTACCTGCCTTGAGAGGTTCATCAATCTTGGGTTTCATATACTGAAAATCTTTATGAAGGTGCCCTCCAATGACATAAGAGCTCCAATGCAGCTTTTATCACAATCTACACTGACATCCCTTGTTTCAAGCATGTTTGTACATGTGTGTTGCCATCAGCATTTTCAAAATATTTTCTTTCTACTTGAGTCCTTGATTTTGACTCATTTTCCCCCTTAAAATAAAATTTTTAAAGTTTCTTATGAACATCCTACTTCCCACACTGTTCCTATTCCATCAGGTTCTTACGTAAGTCTATGACGATGGGGAAATAGACCAACATGCACATACTTACAGGATTAGTATTAGGACAGCAGATGGGCATTGGGCCTCCACTCAAGTACTTCATCAGTGCAAGAACATTTTGTTCTATTAAATAGGCATTCCATAACGCTCACCTTCCCAACACGATCACTGAAGACAAATGTGTGCGTAAGCAAAGGTGGTGAAGAAAGCTGATGGTGCCCGGCTATCAAAAGATGCAGCAACTTGCGTCTTAGAGGCTTGAAAGTAAACAAATCAGCCATCTCACTCAGAAGCAACAAAGTCCACATGAAAGAAGCACACCAGCCTGTGTGACCACAAGGTGTCAAAGGGATCAGTTATCAGGATTCAAGAACTAAAAACCATAACATTGCCTGCCCACTTTCCTGGTATGATCGCTGACGACAAATGTCTGCATAAGCAAATGTGGTGAAGAAAACAGATGGTGCCCGGCTATCAAAAGATGTAGCATCTGGGATCTTAAAGGCTTGAATAAACAAGCGGCCATCCAACTCAGAAGCAACAATGCTCACAAGGAAGAAGCACATCAGCCTGTGTGACCACGAGATGTCCAAGGGATCCGGTAGCAGACATCAAAGAACAAAAAATTATATCATTGTAAATGAGGGGAGGACAGATTGGGGACCCAAAGCCCATCAATAGATGAAGCAACATCCTCTTATAGAGGGGTTGCAGGGAGAAGATAAGCCAGTCAAGGTACAGTGTAGTAACAATGAAATATGCAACTTTCCTCTAGTTCTCAAATGCTTCCTCCGACCCATGATCCCAATTCTACCTGACAAATCCAGCTAGACCAGGGGATGTACACCGGAGTCGGAAACATGTGGAATCTAGAATAGAGGATCCCTCAGGACTAGTGGTGGGAGTGGTGATACCGGAAGGGTGGAATAGAAAGGGGGAACCAATTTCAGGGATCTACATATAACCACCTCTCTGGGGTATGAACAACAGGGAAGAGAGTGGAGTGACATATTGGACAGGATATGATATGGAAAAGCAATACAATTTGTAAATTATCAAGGGTTCATGGGGGAGGGCAAATATGGGAAGCTGTTCCAGGGGGCCTAAGTGGAGGGAGGACGTTTTGAGAGTGATGATGACAATAAGTATGCAAATGTGGCCTGCATACAATTGATGTATGTATGGATGGATCGTGATGGGAGTTGTATGAACCCCCCAATAAAATGATTTATTAAAAAAAAGGGGGAAGGGGGAAAAAAGGAGCTTATACCAAGGGCTCAAGTAGAAAATATTTAGAAGTGAATATGGCAATGTGTACAAGTATGCTTGAAACAAATTATTTTATTGAATGTTATAAGAGCTGTAAGAGCCCCCAATAAAATCATTGAAAAAAACCAAATCCTCAGGACCAATAATGAGATTAGTGATACTAGGAGGGTAAGGAGAAACTTTGAAGAGAAAAGGGGAACCATTCACAATGATCTACATGTAACCTCCATCCAGGGGACAAACAGCAGAAAAGTGGCTGAAGGGAGACATCTGCCAGTGTAAGACATGAAAAAAGAATAATTGTAAATTATCAAGGGTTCATGGCAGGTAGCGTGGGGAGTGAGGAACTGATACCAAGGGCTCAAGTAAAATGAAAATGTTTTGAAAATGATGATGACAACATGTACAAATGTGCTTGACACAGTGGATGTAAGTATGAGTTGTGATTAGAGCTGTATGGGCCCCCAATAAAGAATAAAATTACAAAAAGCAAAGTAACCGTAGCATTGAGTCTATTCTGTCTCCTAGCAACCCTTTACAGAGTTTCTGAGACTAAGTCTTTACTGAAGCCCAACAGCTTCCCCTTGCTCCAGATGAGGGGCTCGTGGGTTTGAACCCCTCACCTTGCAGTGAGCACCTGCACTGTGCTACCACGACACTTGTACAGACATTTCTGCACATGCTTGAAAACAATAATCTTTTCTCCAAAAAAATACCCTTCCCCTCTTGATAAGATTGGACTTCTAAGGTGTGTTTAAAAAAAAAATTTTTTTTTTTTTTTTAATTCTGCTTCTTTCTTTTCCCCCTTCTTCCCAGTAAGAACTTGGGAGTACTTTTACTCCTACCTACCTCCAGCTGGCTTGCCTACAAATGTTTTTATATTGGATGGTTTTGTATATCTTGAATAAAAACTTAAAGATTTTTGTTGGGGTGGAATCCCCTTTCAAGTCTTAAGTTATACATTCGTAGACCACCATACAAATATTGTATGATATAGACTATCACCTTTGTCATTTGTAATATTCTTTCTCTTAATCTTTAACAGTTTTGTTAGCACTTTATCCACATGCCATACAATTCTCTTAATCTTTATCACTAGTTTAGTGCTCCTGTTTATTTTTTTCTTTCCTTAAGAGTCCCTTTTTCCTAGTATAGTACTTTAAAGAATATGCTCTAAATTTTTGCATATTTTTCATATAAGACATATTATTTGTTGATGTAGTATTTTCTCTCACCAGTATTCAATTCTCTTTTTATTTATTTATTTATTTATTTATTTTTGTGGGCATCACTGCCTCTGGTGGTCGTGAGCGCTACCCAGTGCTCCTCCTAAGAACTGCCGCTGGATTTGAACCGCCAAGCCTGTGGGCTGCAGTTCCGCACTCAACCACTTATGCCACTAGGCCTCAGCCCTCAATTCTCTTTTAAGTACAGGTGAAAAACCCATTTCTTTTTTTGTAAGTATTTGCTTTTTCTAGATTAGTGTTTGCATATGACTCAGCATCAGTAGACCTTTCTTGCTAATATCCTATTTTTTATATATTTTTATTTAGTTCTTAGATGCTCTATTTTTAAGTAAAAAAACAAAAATCTGCTAACTCTAAGAACTCTCTTAGGGCTGAGCCCTCGTGGCGTAGTGGTTGTACGTGTGACTGCGGCCCACTGGCATGGAGGTTCAATTCCAGTTCCAAGGAACAAAGACTGGGCCTCCTACTCCCACCACCAGAGGGCAATGATGCCTAAAAAAAAAAAAAAAAAGAACTCTGAAATTGAGCCTAAGAATAGAGGTTTTGATTATTTTGTCATCTTTGATTACTTTTATTATTTTGCTTATTTTGTCATCTTTTCAAAAGGATATTTTATTAAATATATTTTATGTCCATTTATATCTGTAATATTAATGACATTCAATGATTTTTAATGATACAAATCCTTCATAGTTACTCAATTTCAGTTTCCCAGTTTGTATGATGAGGGTTTTTGATGATTACTTCTTAGATTCTTTGATTTAGTTATAGCATGATTGTCATGCTTACAGAATAAAGTCAGCATCCACTGTTATGCATTTGTATCTTCACAGCTATGCATTTGCCATCTGTAAAAATATAGATTGACAGCAACACTGCCTAAACATACCTCATAATCTCCTTAATTTCCCCCTTCTAGAATCATTCCTCCACACTTTCTCACCTCCTACACCAAGAAAGTCCTATTCTGACCTCATGTAATAGCTCTGAACTTACTCTTAGGAATTCTTTTCAGATTTCCCTAGCCTAAATTAACTTCCAAATGGCAATTCTCGTGCTTTTGGTCTGTAATTTCCATTCCCCCCCTCCCCACTCCCCAGTTAACTATTAGGAGCTTCTATAATATTGGGACCATATATTACTAATATGATTATATATTTAGGCCAGGACAAATAAGTGCTTAGTATATATTTCAACTAAATTTGAACATAGAGTTGTTTTTTTTAAAGTGTATTGACCAGTAAATGGTTATGTCTGGTGTTACCCTTTTGTCTAGAATATGCAATCAGAAACATATACTTCATTTTATTTTACATTTCTTCTTTCAGGACCAATAGTTTTTAGCTCCTCAAGAAAATTAACCACAATAGGAACTTCATTAAAGATGTAATTTAGGAGGCTGAGCCCCGGTGGAGTAGGGGTTGGGTACGGGGCTTGACGGTTTGAGTCTAGCAGCAGCTCTCCAGGAGCAAAGCTGGGTAGTTCCACCACCACCAGAGGGCAGTGATGCCCTCCCCACAAAGATAGAATTTAGGATATACAAATATCAAAGATTTCTAACTTTACCTTAGTTCTGCATATATTATTAGTCACTTTTAGATACTTTTTCCTGGCTTTATTTGAGTAAGTACTGAATGTGTATTTTAGGGTGAGAGGTTTTGACATCAGTATTTTAACATTTTCCTAGTTTATAATTTTAATTAGTTTTATTAGTCATCTCTAGTTTTAAATTGCTAGTAAGTTCAGCCACTAATACATGCTCCCTACCTCTTAAACACTGAGCTGTAGGTAACAGTTTTTATTAGGAGCTGTCTGAAGTTGAAAGGGGTTAATGCACCTGAATCTGCATAAATCAGCAAAATGCAAATCAGAAGGTTGAAGTACCAGACTCACTCAACTATTTCCTTTTTTTGTACTCAATAATCTGAATTCAAAATGAGTACTCCTGTGGGTTTTTTTATTGGTAGTAATAGCCCCTCACCATATCATAACTTGCAAAGTGCTTTATCACCCTTGTTAAAACACTTTTAAAGAAACTTGATGTGGTAGTTCTTTGAAGTAGTAAATCAATATTCCTGTTTAGAGAATCAGAAATTGAGTAGTAGAGAAATTCTAATTCACTCAAGATGCACTAGCAGTAAATTAAGTAATATACTTGAAAGTATACTTCAATTTACCTCTAGGTCAGTGGTTGGCAAACTGACTCTCGAGCCATATGCGGCTCTTTCAGTACGAATGTGCGGCTCTGAAGTAACACTGAAAACATTCGAAGGGTATTATTTCAGATCACAGTGATTTCATTTGTTTGATTTAAGATTCTTGAGTGATTTTAAAGTTGTTAGGAGGGACAGGATTGGCTTTTCAGTCTCAGGAGTTTGCTGACACCTGCTCTAGGTTAAGTCTTAATTTTTTTTCTGCTTTGAATTTGTTTATTGATAACTTGTATTTTCAGTAATGACAGTGATTTTTTTTAGTGGAATGAAATAAACTTTTGAATAAGAAATTTTGAAGTGGGACATATATGTCCCAAGAGGTATCATGCTGGGATTGGTAAAATAAACACCATCCATTCCGATTCATACAAATTATGCAGGTAACCACCAGATGGCAGCATGTACTAAAAGTGGGATAGCATCTTTCCACTAGATCTCATACGTGAAAAATATATGCACCAGAGATTACAAGTATTATAAAACATTATCTTGAATATCACTGTAGTATTAAGTATTATATGTTTAAGTCTATTTTTCTACAAGTAGTCAATAACAGATTTAAATCTAAAGGTGTTACTTTAATTACTTTTCATGGTAAGCCCTTTTAAAAATTGTTTCAAACAACTGTTTCTAAATTATAAGTATTACATGTTTAGTAATATTTAAAACATGGTTAGCTGATATAAACTGTTAATGGCCTTAACATATGACTTAAATTTCATTCAGTATGATTAACACATGTTTCTAAACTTTGTCTTCTACAGAATGTTAAATAAGGCTGTTCATCTCTATAAAGCTTATTGATTCGCCTCATGTAAAGTATGCTCAGTTCCTTTCCAGTGGTGTAAGTATCTAGTCTTTCTCTTAATTTTTACCTTATTATTTTATTAAGGTAAGAAATAACTATGATTAAGATCCAAGTTTGGCAACAGACACTTAGACTGGAAATAAATTTTAGAATAGAATTAAATTGTACACAAAATTGACATTAAAGTGAGTGAGTGTAATTGTGAGGAATGGATTTGCAACAACTTTACATTTTGTATTCAATTTTACAATCTGACATTGATTTTCAATTGAATATAAAATTACTGTATTATTAAAAAACTGGTGAATAGCCTAGATAGAAGGCTGAGAAATAGATGGTTAATCGTTCAAGAGAGCTAGTGTTTGATTCTTGTGAAAAGTAGAATATTAGAATGTATTACCCTAATGCTACTTTCTGTATGCAAACTCCTGGCACCCTAGCAATTTCCCTTTAACCATGGGGATAGTAATGTAGTTATGCCTATTAGCTAATGTATTTGCTAGCCTTTCTTGGGAGCCAGGCAAACAAATACAAATTGCAATGGCGGTATTATGTTGAAAATGTTTTTGTGCTAGAATATGAACTGCAACCACCAGTTCATATTAAATAGGCCTATGAATAAAAGTATTCCGGGAATTTCAGATATTAGAGAAGATAAAGTATCTATTAGCTCATTAAGTGCATCTTTAAAATCTAATGCAGAGTGCCTTTAGCATAAGTATTTTCTAAATTTTGGTGCAGTCTAAGTTTTGATTAGATTTCTTCCGTTATGGTTGACAGTTGTGTAATCCAGTAAGTAGACATTAAAGTAAGTTTTCCTTATTATTTAGGTTTTTCCATTAAAGTTTTTCTTTCCCTCTCAATGACTCCAGTTTAGTGAAATTTCTGGAATAGGCCCCAAATATGTGAACTCTACATAGTCATCATTTTTCCTTTTCCTATTACTTACTAATTGCTTTTCCCAACATCCATCACAGTGTAAGCAGGGGCAGGAAGTTTTCCTGATTTGTTAGTGTTGCTTCTTAAGTGCCTTGTACAGTGTATGGTACATAATAGAGACTCAATTAGTTGAATGAATGATTTTATTTTTCTTAGTAGTAGTCTCCATTTCTCTGACTCCAATTGTAATTTATATTTTCCTCTACAAATTTACATATTTTACCTGGATTATTTTCTCCCCACATGTGCATAAAATGACTACCCATGCACAATTTAAAAATATTCACATTGCTAGAGACATGTATTAGAATATAATTGTGCTTTTCTTGAAGTTTTTTTATTGTAAAAAGAACATCTTTGTACCATAGTGTACAGTCATAACCTTTTTAATGTTCCAACTTATTTTCCAATTGGTTTGAATTAAAGAATCTTTCCCCCCCACACTGTCAAGTTTAATCCCCAGTAATTCTTCATTTCTCACTTAATCTCGATATTTGTCATTTTCTTAGTTGAAGCTGCCACTCCTTCCATAAGTAGTAATAATTGTAAAAGAGGGCAGTGTGCTATAAATAGCATAAGGGATTGAGTACATTGTGGTTGATGAATATTATGATTGACTCCAGGATGTATTAGATCACCATCCAGTAGATAACACATATGCAAATAAACCTAATATATTTTGCCTAGTCACTGTAGATAAAAAGATAAAACCATCAGAAAAAAGCTGAAGAAAAATCTTATTAAGTTCTGATGCTTTCCATGGGGCTAGTGATGTCCTCTTCCTCCCATGTGATTTCAAGGTTAATCATTTGTGAATGTGTCAACCTTGCTGTCTTCACAAGTTTGTGGAATTTTGTTTTAAAATGTATGCTTGAACCCATGCCTTATCAAAGAGGGGCTTATGTACATATTTAAATAATGACAGCATTTGTGGTACAATAGGTTTATTTATAGTTTCATCCAATGATCTCTTGAAACACCACTTTAGGACTAAGCCGTGATTTCTGAATTTAATTGTTCTTTTATGCTTTAAACATTGCCTCTGTTAATACAGTGCCGAAATTCTTCTCACATCATTTCCAATTATTGTTGCCCTGAGTCTGCATTCAGATCAGTAATTTAAAGTAAAAGATATTTCCTATCCTATGAGCCACCCCTATTATACATAAAAAAATTCTGTTCTTACGTCCTGTCTTCTTCTGTTAAAAAGAATACTGGTATCATGTGCTTAGATGACCTTTGTAGGTCATTTACTGCCAGAACTCCATGAATATGTGCTTGAACTAGAACATTGTGAGAATTAAAATGTGGAGATGACAAATTGGATGTCTTAGTGTATGGTAAGACATACTGGAATATTATTATATGTATTCAAGAGAGCTTCTAATCCTGATGTTTGCTCAGTAAAATATTGTACACATGTGTGATTTGTTCCTACTTGTTATGTATACCCTCATCCTTCTATAATTATCACAAACTCCAAACAATTGTGGAGTTCTTTGCTTTAGATAGTGTGGTAATAATACCATTTAGAAAAATTAATACTAAATAAATTAGTTTTAGGAGTTGGAGATTAATGATGTCCCAAATGTCCAACTTTTCCAAAATGCTATTCACCTCAATCTCCCACCCCACCCCCACTCTCTAATTTAAGTTTATTTCCTCCTGTTTGAGGAAATGTCTCATGTGGTGGAGGGTGCTTTTCAGTCCAAAATCCAAAAATCAGCCAAATGCAGGGCCCAGCGCTAGAACTCAAGCATGACCAAGAGTCCTCTTGGTTCTACCAAGCCTCAGTCAGGAAGCAGAGACACCTCGCTTTTCAGGTGAGACAATAAATGTTAGAACCAGCATTTTATGCCCTACCAAAAATGCTGTCTTAAGTCACACCAATCAGGGTAAAATAAAAGATGCCCTTAAAGAAACAAATGGTGTGGCCCAGTTCACATCCTCTATTGAAGAAATTCTACTTACAGATAACTCTAAAGCAGTGGTCCTCCACCTTCCTAGTGCTGTGACACTTGATACCACTCCTCATGTTGTGGTGACGTCCCAAACATTATTTTTTGGGACTACTTCATAACTGTAATTTTGCTACTGTTATGAATTGGGCAAGCACTATTAGCTTCACAGGGGTCACAACCCACAGGTTGAGAACCTGTTCTAAAGGAAACAAAGGGTATGGCCTGGTTCACACCCTCTATTCAGATATAAGACAGATGTCCTCAGGGAAAAGGTACCAGACTTATCTGTCAGCAACAGAACCCTTGGTGGCTCTCCATCTCCCTTGTTATAACTAGGTATGTTTCGGGAGAGAAGACTGGGTAGCTCCTGTGCCCATCCTATTGTCTACAGTGAGTTCTGCGTTGTGAGTGGCTACCTCCCCCAAGATGTGTGGTTGGAAAATAATGAGATGGTTTGGGTAGACAAAATAGCTGCATATAGTTATCGCCTTTTATGATTTTTTAAAAAAAAATAAAGGTGGTTTCCAATAGTCAGTGAATCTGAAGTGGCATAAAATGTTATATTAGGTGTTATGAATATTTGGTTCTGACTATTCCGTTTTAAGCTCTAGGATGCACCCTATATCTAGAATGTAGTTATGGCAGCCCCTTTATCTCTATGCATTTCTTAATACCAGGTAGAAAAGTAAAATTCATGTGAATCATTTTAGTTTTAAGCTAATACATGGAATATTGCTTCCTACCAAGAGAGGTTGTAGAGTTCTACCCAGATTATTATTGCCTTTTCTGACAAGAATAGGATGAAAAAAATCTTTTTTCTAAACAAGTGTACATAATAAAACCATGCTTGAAGTCATATCTAAAGTAAGACAAGCATATTAAATTTTTATAGCATGAAGACTGAAATTAAAAAGATAGGTATACTTTATTTTCAAGGAGAAAGAATGATACCTAGAAACTTGAATTTAGTTAATAAATTAAAGGATAAATTATTTGGCTTACTAAAAAATTTGGCAGTTACTTTTTAAAATAACTCTATTATTCCTATATAGCTTATCCACTTGATAGAGAGTTCGGAGGACTAAGGGTCAAAACAGAAACCAAAGTGTCATGAGTTTTCATAACATAAGGGTTTCCAGAAGTCATAAGGAAAATATTCACATAGTACAATTCTGTGGCATTAAGTTCATCATGTTTCTCAAACATCACTATTAACAATTTCCAAAATTTCAGTCACATTTAAAAGAAGCTCAATGAACCCTAAGCATTATGTCCTCCTTTTCCGCTCTTCTACCCCTACCTGCTCATGGAAACCACTAATAACTTTGCTAAATATTCGTCTATTCTGAATATTTTATATAAATGGAATCATAGAATATTTGTGTTTTGATGCCTAATATATTTCACTCAGCATGTTTTCCAGGGTTATCCATGTGGTAAAGTATTAAAACACCACACCACCACCCCCTTTCTCAACACTGTATATAGTTGGCTATTGCCAATAGTGGTGCAGTGTACATTGGTGCAGGAGTATTTATGTTCTTGCTTCTGGTTCTTTTCAGTGTATACCTGGGGAGTTTCTCAATCCTACCTTTTTTAGGAACCACGAGTCCTTTTCCACAGAGACTATTCCATTTTACAGTCTCGTCAGCAGATGAGGTTTCCTGTTTCTCCACATTCTGGCCAACACCTAGTGTTTACCATTATTTTAAAACAATCATAACCATTCTAGTGGATATGAATTTAGCTTTCTAGTAAGCTTTTTATTTAAATATCATATACCTGTTAAAAAGTTCACAAATCCTTATTGAACACACACACATATGTGTGTGTATGTGTGTGTGTGTGTGTGTGTGTGTGTATATATGTATATTGCTAGCACCCCAACCAAGAGCCTGGCCTCCAGCGGCTACAACCAGCCACAGAGACAGTGAGAACCAGAGTATGTTTTATTGACAGAGGTAGGGCAGTTAGATCTTTTTTCAGACTGTGTTGCTTTCTGCCATATGGTTGGGGCTTTCTTAACTTCTCTGTGTGTACGCGCATTTGTTTTTATCACATTCCTTTTTCAAGGTTTATGGCTTTATCATTGGGGAGTATAATTTATATTTTACAGAGTCACAGAATTCACATGAGTTTTCCAACTATGGGGCCCAAATCCATTTCTTCTCCTCTGACTCTCAAGTTCCTGGTTGGTTGTCCAGTTCTAAGCTATAAAAATTACCATTCTCCCTGGTAGAGTAGCAGGTAGACTGCAAGGCGTACCAGGAAGAAAGGCCACAGATTCCAACTAAAGCTCATACCTGAATTTGCTGCTTTTTGTGTGTGTGTGTGTGTGTGTGTGTGTGTGGTTTTTGGGGCATTATTGCCCTCTGGTGGTCGGAGTAGGAGGCCCAGCCTTGCTGCTGGATTTGAACCTCCAACCCAGTGGGCTGCAGTCCCGCGCACAACCCCTACGCCACTGGGGCTCAGCCCAATTTGCTGCTTTCTTAATGGTTTCCTTGTATTCTTTACTGTTGCAGTAATCAAATTCAAAGTCTTTACCTGTCTGAATCTGATGTATGCCAGAATTTGAGAACCAGTGTTGCAGCATTCTCTAGATTAGGATTCCACAACCTCAGCCCTTTCGTGTTTTGGGTCAGATTATTTTTTGGTGCGGAAGTCAGTTACATGCATTGTACAATGTCTAGCAGCTTCATCCGTCCTTACTCGCTGGATGCCAGAAGCACTATTGTAGTTATGGACCAAAAAATATCTCTGTGCATATCCAAATACTGCTTGAAGGCCCAGACTGTGCTGGCTAAAAAGGTGCCTGGATAGATACTAAAAAGTATGCTATGCACTATGGATAAGTAACTTGAAATGACAGTTATGTGACAAAGCCAATCCTCTAGTGGGGTTAGAGAACTCTTCAGGGGATGCTACCACCTGGCATTACCTCTGACTTGGTAGGCTCAGTTAAATGAGTTGACAGCTTTGGCTGCATATGCTGGCCATTAGCACCCAAACCAAAGAGACTTCCAAGCTACCTGGTTCAGCCATTTTGATATCTATTTCTATATTCCATAAGACAAGGAGCTACATGGACAAACAGACCTGGGGGTGGCAGGGGGTGGGCCTTCTCATACTGCTTCCCTGTCGAAGGTCTATTGCCAAGGTAATGAGTTGGACATTCCTAACTCAAAGAAGGTTAGTTGTTCCACAGGTAATAATAATCATGGTATTTCAAGTTTTTTAATATGGAAAATGTTTTTCCTTTTTGCTTTCATTAATTCATTTTAAAATTTTCATTGATTAAAGAGCCACTTAAATTATAAATGAATGAAAAGCCAATGTAGGTTACAAATTTCATTGTGAGATGTTTTTTTGTTTGTTTGTTTGTTTTTTTTGGGCATCACTGCTCTCCGGTGGTGGGAGTAGGAGGCCCAGCCCCACTGCTGGAATTGAACCTCCGTCCCAGTGGGCCGCAGTCCCGTGCACAACCACTACTTCACCGGGGCTCAGCCCTGAGATACTCATTTTTTTACATTAAATGTAAGTCATTGAAGACCTCTTAAGTCTCATTAAAATGTTTAATATTGGTCTGTTTCTGAATTTTGCTTGTTATTCTTTTTTTTTTTAATTATTTATTTATTTATTTTTTATTTAGGCATCACTGCCCTGGTGGTGGGAGTCGGAGGCCCAGCCTTTGCTCCTGTGAGCGGGAATTGAACCTCCATCCCAGTGGGCTGCAGTCCCGCACACAACCACTACGCCACCGGGGCTCAGCTGCTTATTATTCTTGATATTCTACTTTTCAGCTCTTGAAAAAAATACTTTTAAATAATGACTGTTATCTTTTAATTTCATTTTTCTATGAACTTAAAATTCCCATCATATATAGTACTTTGTCAACATAGCCATCTCTGTCAAAGTATAGGACAGGATATAGCTTACATGGGAAAATCAGTTAAAAAAATGTTTCTAAGTTTCAGGAGAATAATTCACCGTATCACTATTGGAAAACACTCCAGAAACTTTTGGTAATTTTCGTTCCTGTTTGAATTAGAAAAATCATTATGTGTTTGTAAGTGAATTCCCACTCAAAGCAACACTATGCAACAGGTCTGCTCCATCCTTGGGATTCATTGCTATGCTTGAACCCATTGTTGAAACCACCCAATCAGTTCATCTTGTTGAGCATCTTACGTTTTTGACGCAGACCTTCTCCTTCCCTAAAAAGTTGCCTGCCCTCAGGGACTGGTCTCTCTTGATGGTCTGTAGTTGTTGGTAGGTGGCCTCGAGTTGATTCCAACCCAGAGTGCCCCTGTTTTACAACAGAACGAAACGCTGCCTGGTATCACAACTGACCTTAGGTTTGAGCGCATTGTTGCAGTCACCGTGTCCGCCCACTTCAATGACAGGCTTTCTCTTTTTCCTGCCCTTCACTTGACCAAACACAGTGACCTCTTTTAGGAACTCGTCTCTCCTGATGACATGTCAGTCAGACCTGAGATGAAGTCTTAGCATTCTTGCCCCTAAGAGATGTTCTGACTGTGTGGATAATATTTGTTTTCTTCTTTTCAATTTTTTTTTACTGTAAAATGGAAATTTAAATATCAGATAATCAACTTAGTATTAAACAGTTGAAACTAATAATCAACCCTACCCCACCCTCAATGGTTTGTCTTTTGTCCACTACTTAATTTTTCTTCTCTCCTTTGCGGCCTACTTCATTTGGTTTTTGGACATTTGAATGTCATCTTTGGTGAACTATCTGTTCACTGATGATAATAATTTATGCATAAGATTACTTCTTCCGACACAGATTTCTTCATTCTTTTGGCAGCCCATGCTATATTTAATGTTTGTCACAAGTACCATAAATTAAAGACAAAATTTCTTCTCTAGTTTTCCCCTATTTTTTGTCCAGTTTTCTATTGCTTTTGAAGCCACTAAAACTACCCTTGTTTTGCGTCAAGTGCACAGTCTCAAAATGTGACATCTCTGCTTTTTAACATTTTTTTTTTTTTTTTTTTTTTGGCATCACTGCTCCGGTGGTGGGAGTAGGAGGCCCGGCCCCACTGCTGGAATTGAACCTCCGTCCCAGTGGGCCGCAGTCCCGCGCACAACCACTACGCCACCGGGGCTCAGCCACTTTTTAACATTTTTAAAGAGATCTTGTGCAATAAATTTTCTCAGTGCAATCCTGTGTAATTTTCACTAGTATTCCCTACTGGATCTGTAGCTTTTAGTTCCCATTGCAATGGCTACTCAGGTCAGAGACGAAATTCATGATCAAGGGTTCATTAAGGAAGCGAACAAGGTGAAATGCTAGTAAGAATTGCTAGGGTTTATCAGAGCTGTTTATCAGTACACGTTCTTTCAGAGTTGCTAATAAATGCCCAAAGGAGCATACCACTGCAGAAGCCTCAATTTGAAGGCATTCACCTCAAACTGTGTGAGTCAGTATATGCAGCTCCCCAAATTAAGAGCCCAGAGGCACTCCCCTTCACATCTTGCACGAAAGCACACCATTTGACTTGCTTCGCGCATTGGGAAGTCTACCACTCGTCCATGCTCTGGCTGCTGGGTCTGCTGCCTCTTCTCTTCTCTTTCCTGTGTAGGAATCTTGGCTTCAGAGGACACGCTCCACTCTTGGCTCTTGCTGGTAAGGGGCCCTTCTCAGGAAGCTCATTTTATACAGAGCAGGGTGGCTTTCCATAGAAGCCTGTTTGCAATTGCAGCTGAATCCTATCAGTATCTCCCCACACCTTTTTAACAGACCCATGAAATGAAAGGTCTTTATTTATTTTTTTGAAAGGTCTTTAAATTAGAGTTATAGGCTTTGGCCAGAAGAGTCACATTAAATAATTCACTGCAAGTACATTGTTTGATTTCTTGATTGTTGCTGCCTTGTTTGTTGATTGATGATCCAAAGTAACATGAGATCCTAGACATCAATGTTTTTGCACTTAATCATGTTGTTACATATCGGTTCATTTGTATGTTTTGTGTTTTCTTTACATTGAGATATAATCTGTAATGAAGGCTGTATCATCTGCATATTCATCAGTCAGTATTATTCATCAGTCATCCTCCAATCTTCATGCTGCCCTTTTCATCATATAGTCTAACTTTTAGGATTATTTTCTTAGCATACAAATTGATTAAGTATGGTGAAGTGATATAACCCTGACACACAATATTAGATTTCTTGATTTTAAATGATGCTGTATTCCTTTTGGTCTATGTACAATTTTTACATGAGCACAATTAAGTGTTCTGTAATTCCATTTGGCACATTGTTATACATAAATTATTATGATCTATACAGTCTAATGCCATTGCCTAGTGGATAAAACACAGGTAAACATCTTTCTAGTGTTATCTGCTTTTAGCCTGTATCCATCTCACCTCAGCAATGATATCCCTTATGTCACTCAATTTTCTTCTGAATCCAGCTTGATACTGAAATTTGGTAATTCTCTGTAATGATACATATTTTTTTGGTTTATTTATTTATTTTAGACATCACTGTCCTCTGGTGGTGGGAGTAGGAGGCCCAGCCTTAGCTCCTATGAGCTGGAATTGAACCTCTAACCCAGTGGGCTGCAGTCCTATGCACAACCACTACGCCACCGGGGCTCAGCCTGTAATGATATTTTTTTAATCACCTCAACAATAAAAAAATTGTCTTATAAATTTTGGAAAGCAATCTGGAAACTTTATGTAATTTTCTCCTTTAACTGAAAAATTTGAAAATTCATAATAGCTCTTATTGTTATACCAAACACAATGAATTTTGCACTCATCAAGGGCTCATTCTCTGTTAATATTTGGTATTTTAGCAAAGGCAATGTAATTCCTTTTTTTTTTGGGGGGGGGGGAGCATCACTGCCTTCTTTCTGGTAGTCATGAGAGCTACCCAGCCTTGCTGTTGCTGGATTTGAACCACCAAACCAGTGGGCGGCAGTCCCACACTCAACCACTACGCCACCAGTGTTCAGTCCACCAATGTAATTCTTAAGGCAACATTGATGAGACTTATATCTAAGAGCTTTTAAAAGACCCACAAGATCACTTTATATAGTTATCTATTTTTCTATCTTATACAATTGACCAAAATTAACTTGATTAATTCTGAGTATGTTTACTAAGAAAAGCTTGCTTATTAGTATTTCTATGTGTACTTGGTTCCATTAAGTCATAAATTATCTCTGATTTACTTTTGAAAGAATTTGCAAGATAAAATAATCAGTGGATTATAATGGGCAGTCCCATAGTAAATATAGATTTGTGTGGTGATTTCATACATTACGGATGAGAGGGCAAAGGATATGTTATGTTATAACCTCCTCCCTGGAGCATGGACAACAGGGAAGTGGAAGAAGGGAGACATTGGACAGTGTACAATATGACAAAATTGTGATAATTTATAGATTATCAAAAGTTCATGGGGGAAGGGGAGTGGGGAGGGAAGGAAAGGAATAAGGAGTTGATACCAGGGGCTTAAGTGGAAAGCAAATATTTTGAGAACGATAATGGCAACAGATGTACAAATGTGCTTGGCATACGATGGATGTATGTATGTATGGATTGTGATAAGAGTTGTATGAGCAAGCCACCAATAAAATGCTCTTTTTAAAAGAGAGAGAGAGATGTTATGCAATGAATTATT
>PVJH01019623.1:0-42306 GCA_004026705.1 Nesogale talazaci
AATTTAAATTATATTTATATTTTGGAGAGAATTATATTTAAATTTAAAGGTACATTACATAAAAATAGATTTTATTAATCAGGGTAGGAGACTATCATTTAGTTTTTCCACAAATGAACAGTTTAGTACACTTATATTTGTGAGTGCAATACTGTAAAATAGAGAAATCAAGTTGCTTCTTAATATTTGAAGAATTTTATGTGCTTCATAGAGTATAGCCAAATATTTTATCTGTACTTAACTTATCATTATGGGTAAATCGCATGTCTATTAGTATCCTCAAAACATAAGTGCTGTAGCTTAATAATTTTTGTATGCCAGTGTGTTAGTCTGGGTGGACTAGAGAAACAAATCCATAGGCACGCATATGTGTATACAAAGAGCAATTGAACCTTGAGAAAACTTCCCAGGCCAGTCCAGTCCAAGGTCATAAGTCCAATATTAGCTTATATGTTTGATACCAATCTATAAGTTCTCTTCAGACTCATGAAGCACATGTAAAGACACCAGGGCAATCACAGGCTAGTGGGTGCGGAGTCTTGTGTATCCAGTGGCGGTAGAAGGAGCTCAGCGTTGGCAGGGTTGTGACTCCTCCAGTTTCCAGGGTTCAAGGTCTATCAATATGCTGCCATGTGTCTTCTCAGCAAAATGTCTCCCAGGGAGTCAGTCGAGAAATAGTGTCTCCTGCCTCCAGGAAGGAATTACCACCTTTCCCCAGAGTTCTCTGGAGAAGGCCATGCCCAGACAGAGGGTTCATTGGATTGACAGGCTAGACTTCACCCCTACACTCTTAATCCTCAAATTGACATCAGATTAGGTGACTGCCACAGCCAGTAATATCTACAGAGCTGATGAAGTACTAGGAGCCCTCACTCTCCTATGCCAAGAACTTTGGAAGACAACGACTTGGCCAACTGACTGGAAGAGATCCATATTTGTCCATAGTCCAAAGAAAGGTGGCCAAACAGAATGTGCAAATTAAAGAACAATGTCATTGATATCACATACAAGTAAAATTTTGGTGAAGATAAGTTAAAAAGCCGTTGCAGCAGAATACTGAAAGGGCCAAAAATTATAGCTGGGTTCAGAAAAGAATGCAAAGCAAGGGGTGTCAATGATGATGCTAGCTGGATCTTACCTGAAAGCAAAGACTATGAGAAAGATGCTTGTGTTTTATTGACTACGTAAAGGTGTTACACTGTTCAAGACTATGGATGGTCTTGGAAAAAAAAAAGGGAAATGGAGAACACTTTATTGTGTTCATACAGAATCTATATCTGGCAGTCATTCAACTAGAACAAGGGGACCTTGTAGAGTTTAAAATCAGGGAAGATAAGGATCATGGTTTCATACTTACTGAATATGTGTGCCAAGCAAATAATCAAAGAAGCTGGACAAAATGAGGAAGACCCAGCATCAGGACTGGAGTAAGGGTGACTCACAATCTGCAGTATGTAGATGAAATAGCCTTGAATGCTGAAAACAAGAGGGCCTGCTGATGAAGATCCAAGACTGCAGCCTTTCCTATGGGTGAAAATTCAGTACAAAGGACACAATAATATTCACAACCGAACCAGTAGACATTAGAGAAAAGATTAAAATTGCCAAGGCTCTCCTTTTGTTTGATCCACAATCAATGCCGGTGGAAGCAGCTGTCAAGAGCTCCGATGGCGTTGGTTAAATCTGCTGCATAAAACCTCATTACATGGTGAGGAGTAAGAAAAGCTATTATTTCTGGGTCTAAGGTGCCCTTGATCTAAGCCATAGTATTTCCATTTGCTTCATATTTATGTGACAGTTGGACAATGAATAAGGAAGACTGAGGAAGTATCCATGCATTTCAATTATGGTGCTGGCAAAGAATATTGAAAGGACCACGCCAAAAGAACAAACAGACTTGTCTTGGCAGAAATGCAGCCAAAACAGTTCTTAGAGGCCAGGATGGTGAGACTTTATCTTACATACTTTGGACATGATATCAAGAAAGACCAGTCTTTGGAGAAGGACATTAAGCTTGGTAAAGAAGAGGGTCAGCCTAAAAGGGAAAGATCCTAAATTAGATTGATTGACACAGTAGCTGCAACAATGGGCTCAAAGAACAATTGTGAGTTTGGCGCAGGGCTAGGTAGTGTTTGTTTCTGTTGTACACATGGTTGCTATGTTTCAGAACTGACTTGGCAGTGCCTAACAATAAACAATAATGTATACACAATTTACACAGATGGCAACTAGTCCTCCAAGTACTAGCTTTACATTTTTAGTGTAAATTCTAAGTAGGAAAGGTTTAACTTTTTTTAATGATAAATTATTAATACGGCAACCTAATTTTTAAGTTTAACTTGTTTAAAAATAATGTTCAATTGCCAGTATTTATTATAATATTTTAAAAAGTCTCTGGAAAACCTTTTGACAATTGACCCCAAAGTGAAAAACAGACATAGCATATAACCAAACCTTCATCCTCTTGGACATTTCTCAAGTGACCTGAAAACTTAAATTCACATAAAAAGCCTTAAAGGGAGTAGTGATACCAGGGGTAGTGATGGTAGAGGGAAGATGGGGGGAAAGGGGGTGAAGGCGGAACCAATTGCAATGATCAATGTATAATGCACCCCTGGCCCATCCCCAGGGAGACTAACAACAGAAATGTGCATGAAGGGAGACAGTGGATGGTGTAAGATATGAAAATAATAATAATTTATAATTTACCAAGGGGTCATAAGGGGACGAAGGTGGAGAATGAAGGAAAAAATGAGGAACTGATACTAATGGCTCAAATAGAAAAAAAACGTTTTTTTAATCATTTTATTGAGGACTCATACAACTCATCACAATCCACACATCAATTGAATCAGGCATCTTTGTACATATGTTGCCTTCATTATTTTTTAGACATTTTCTTTTTATTGAGCCCTTGATTTCAGTTCTTCTTCTCCCCTCCCCTACCATAATCTCTGATAGATTGTACATTGTTATTATTTTCATTTCATACCAACTGCTGTCTCCCTTCACTCATGTTTTCTGTTGTTCTTCCCCCTCTTTCCCCTAGAAAGGGATTTATGGTTATATGTCTATCATTGTGATCAGTTTCCTCTTTCTCCTTTCCTCTCCCCCTACCCTTCTGGTATCCCTATTCCCACTCCTGTTCTTGATTCTGTGTGTCGTGATCTCCCATGCCTTTCTACACCTGTGTACATGTTCCGCTCTAGTCTGAATTGAGAAGCAGCACTGGGGTCATGGTAGTGGGGAAGTTTAGAAAATGATCATGGCAACATCTGTATAAATGTGCTTGACAAATTGATGTGTGTATTATTATAAGAGTTATAAGAGACCCAAATAAAATGATTTATATATATTAAAAACAAAGCCAAACAAATGTTTATAGTGACATTATTTACAGTTGTTAAACACAAGAAAGAACCAAGATACTTTTCAGTAGGGGAATGGGTAAGCAAACTTTGGTCTAACCATTCAATTAAATACTATGCAAGGATAAAAAGGAATAAACCATTGAGTCACACAACAGTAGAGATGAAACTTAAAAGCATTTTCCTAAGTGAAAGGAGCCAGATCCCAAAGAGTACATAAAATGTTATTCTTTTATACGACATTGTGGAAAAGGCAGCTATAAAATGGAAAAGAAGTTAGAGGCTGTCAGAGATTGTCAGAGGAAGGGCGGTGGTTGGCTACAAAGAGGATACTCAGGGTGAAGGGCGTGCTCTGCCTGTATGGAAGTGGTGGCTGCATAATTTCATATGTTGTCCCAAGTCACAGAACTTCATCCTCACAAACAGTGGACATAGCCCTCCCCCACCCTGCCACCCCAAACCAAGCAGCATGTTGGGGAGTCTTCTGATGAAATGCAGAATGTGGCATATATTTCTGTTACAAAGGCACTCTAGGACTGCACTAGTGGAGCCTATCTAGGTAAACTTGGAAAACAATATTTTGAATGGAAATTGGAAGGATAAAAGCAAAAAGAGCGGGCTGAACCCCGGTGGTGTAGTGGTGGTGCGCGGGACTGCGGCCCACTGGGATGGAGGTTCAATTCCAGCTCACAGGAGCAAAGGTTGAGCCTCCTACTCCCACCACCAGAGGGCAATGATGCCTAAAAAAAAAAAAAAAAAAGCAAAAAGAGCTATATATAAACACTGTATTTTAGTAAATGGAATTTATTTCTCCTGGAGTGTTAGATGATCAGTTTTGAAGCTGCCATAATTGAACAATAAGTAAACAGATAGTGAAGGGTAGGTGGGTGGTTTCTCACCATTGGCGTGCGAGGTGCAAATAAGCAAAAAAAAAAGTAAAGCTGGAATGGATCCTGTCTTTGTATGGTTAGCTTAATTTGTACACAGCTGGATCAATACAGAAAAATTTAGATATTTTATATGTTGTTGTTCTTAGAACTGGTTCTGACTAAATATTTCATTTACTAAGAAGTGAAACACTACCCAGTCTTGTACCACCCACACAATCCTGCCACTGGTGAATACACTGTTACAGTCACCGGTGTCAATTGACCTCATTCGGGTCTTCCTCCTTTTTCTGACCCTTTATCATCTTATAAGCCAGATGTCCTTCTCTAAGGACACCTTTTCTGATAAGAAGCCCAAAGCATGTGAGATGAAGTCTTACTTCTTTCAAGACAGATTTGTTTACTTCTCTGGCATTATATGTAGGTTAATTAACATAAATTGCAAGTAATGGCAAACTAGTAGAAATGAACCTTCCAGATATACAGAGATTGGAGAAATCATTGACAGCAGAGATAGGTCAGGGAAAATACAAGATTAACCCAGATAATTTTATAAAATAAAAAGTTAACAAATTTCTAAAGAATTGAATAATACTGTAATGATCTAATTAATAATGATTAGAGGGTACAGGAATCTCACAGAAACAAAAACAAGCAAAACAAATTGATGAATAATGTTGTGTGTCTAGCTAGTTAGGCCATGATTTCAAGCATGGGAGATATTAGACTGATAACTCTTATCTAGTGAAATATAAAGTGATCACCTCCACTTATCTGTCCATTTGCATCAAGGTTATATCCTCTCACAATGCTTATTCAATCTACATGCAGAACAAATAATCAGAGAAGCTGGGTTCTATGAAGTAGAATGTGGCAGGATTGGAGGAAGGCTTATTAACAACCTGGGTTGCAACATTGCTAGTTAAAGTGAGGAGAACTGGAAGCACTTGCTGATAAAGATCAAGGATCACAGCCTTTTCTAGAGTTTATGACTCAATATTAAGAAGACCCAAATCCCCACAACTGGACAATTAAGTAACATCATGATAAAGTGGGGACAAAGTTGAAGTTATCCAGGATTTTGTCTTGCTTGAATCCACAGTCAATATTCATTGAAGCAGCAGACCACTGTAGAGTATTAAAAAACAAGGATATTACTTTGAGGACTAGGTTATGACTGACCCAAGACATGATATCTTCCATTGCCTCGTATGCATGTGAAAGTCGGGCATTGAATATGGAAGACCAAAGAAGAAGGAATGCATTTGAATTGCGTTGCTGGAGAATATTGAAAGTACCACGGACTGCTAAAAGGACAAACAGGTCTGTCTTGGAAGAAGCACGGGCAGTGTGCTTCTTAGAGGCGAGGATGGCAAGACTCCATCTTAGGTACTTTGAACACGTTGTCAGGAGAGACCAGTCCCTGGAGAAGGACACCGTACTTAGTAAAGTGAAAGGGCAGCAAAAAAGGGATGAGGTGAGTTGATAATGTGGTGTGACAACCGACTCAGGCAGAGGAACAATCACAAAGATGGCACAGGACCATGAAGTGTTTTCATCTGTTGCACATAGGGTTGCTATAGGTCAGAATCGACTCCAGGGCATCACCACCAGCAGCAGCAGCAGCAGCAGCAACAGCAACGTGATCACTTCCGCGAGGTAATCTTATGTGAGATTGAAAGGCTGGTTATTGAGAGTGGTCTGCTTCTAGTATAGATGGATGTTCTAACAAAGGTTGCTCTCTACCTTGAACCCACGTGCCTTCTAGTTCTGGGGGCATACTCTTGTAGAAACCTTTAGCCTGCTGTCTGACCCACATATTTGGGACTTGCCAGCTTTCACTGCTACATGAGCCATTTCCTATCATTGTGTGAGCTATTTCCTTCCTTTCGCTCTACAATTATATATAAGCACCACTGGTTTTATTCCTTTGGAAAACCCAGACTAAGACAACGCCCAGTGTTCACAGTAAGTTTGTATCCATGGTGGAGAAATAATTCAGAAACAGATATTGAGAGTGGATGAGAACAACTTGAAGAATATGATGCATGCTACTGAATTGTACATGTGAAAGTTTCTACAATCATGGATCTTTTGCTATGCATATGGTTACTAAAATAGAAATAAATTTAAACAACTGCAAGATGTCTAAATTTGGAACAATTTGAGTGACAAAATAAGTAGTGTAGTGTAGGATTATAATTAGAAATAAAGATAAAGTATACAAAAGTCAATATTGATATACATGGATGATTGATTGCATAGATAAAATGGGGGAGAAGAGTCCAGTCTTTCTGACAGTAGGATTAATAACTTACATTAATAATTGATGCTAATGCTGTTGTTTTCCCTTTTGAGGCTGGATTGGCTTTTGAGTCCATTCCAAAAAATAATGCTGCTAAAGTGTTTTACAGTAAGAAATCTGGTAGCTTCATAAAAGTCTAGTAACTTTACAGTGATAAAGCTTGCAAACACTACTTTTTTTTGCATCAATGCCCTCTAGTGGTCATGGGAGCTTCCCAGTGCTGCTCCTGAGAGCAGCTGCTGGATTTGAACCACCATGCCAGTGGGCCGCAGTCCCTCACTCAACCACTTACGTCACCAGGGCTCAGCGTAAACACTACTTTTATCAAGTGACTAATATGTGGATATCATGACACCCTGACCCCGTGATGGACTGAGGAGGACATATTACTTCTGGTGTTTTCTCAGAAGACTCATACATAACCTCAGTCTAAGACAAAATTAGACAAATCCATTTCCAAGGACACTTTGCAAAACACATGACCAAATTCTCTCTGATACTCTCAGTCATGAAATCAAAGGAAGATTAAGAAACTTATGAATCAGAGGAGACTAAGGAGATATGACAACTAAACACAATATTGAAATCTGGGCTGGTCCTGGAGCAGAAGAAAAACACTTCTTGGAAAATTCACTGAAATATGAATATAGTCCGGAACTTCCTTAGTACCAGTGCACTAATGCTGGGTTTTCAGCCTTGACAAGTGTGCCACTGGAACATGATAACATTAGGGAAAAATTAAATTGCTTAAGTGGTTTATGGTAACTTTTGATATTCTCTATGCAACTTTCTTGCAAATCTAAGCTTATTAAAAATAGAAGGTTTGCTTAGAAGAGACCCACACCTCTGAAATGGCACTGTGGAGTGAGCATTGGACTGCTAATTGAAGGGCTGTTGGCTCCAACCTCACATTTGCTCCATGGGAGAAAGACACAGCAATCTGGTGGTGTAGTGGGATACACACTGGGCTGTGAGCTGCAAGGCGGGCAGTTCCAAACCCCCAGCAGCTCCTAGGGGGGAAACACGAGGTTTTTCACTCGTGTGAAGATTCACAGGTTCAAAAATCTACAGGGGCAGTTCTCCTTCGCCCTGGACGGTTGCTATAAGTCAGATGCAGTTCAATGGCACTGAGCTTGTTTCTTTTCTTTTCTTTTTTTTTGTTTTTGAGCTTGTTTCTTTTCTGTTTTACTCCTGCAAGTGTTCACAGTCTTGGTAACCCTTTGGAGCAGTGTTTTTCATCTAATAGGCATGGGAAGAGGAAGAATAGATTCAATTACAGTCCCTTTCTCATGTCAAGACTTCCATTAATGTTTTAATGGATAAGACTCATCCAAGAAATGATCACTGATCGTCACTGAAGAAGGACACAGAGGTGGTCCTTGTTCCATTCGAGTTTACAGTTAATTCAGTGATGGATAAAGGCACTTCAGAACTGCAATATGATGTGATACCTGATTTGAAAAATCTGGGAGAGACTTAAACATTATTTCTTTTTATTCCAAATTAAAGTTGCTGAAAAGACATAATTAAGTCCTAGAATGTGTATATTTATCAAAAAACCAACACTTCAATAGAATATTTAAAACATTTTATAGTTACTTAATTTTAAAGTGTCTGCCAGGTACCACTGATCAGAGAAATACATATTCTTTATTTTACTATACTCTGTTCACTAAGTGGAGAGTTGTTTCCCATTACTGTACACAACATGAAGAAATAGACAGGCAATCCTTAAAATACCTTTCAGTTTGAAATGCCAGTGAGTATTGTCATTTTCTTCACTGTTAGGCCAGTAATAGAAACTGTCCTTATGGAGAGTTTACAATAAACAGTGTAATAATTTTCTCCCATCTGTTACACTTTCTTTCATTTATTTCCAATTGGAAGAAAAAAATTCATAGTGAAAGAAGAAAATACATTTTCCCAAGCAAGTAGTGCTCCTTAAAAGGATGAGGAGGCTGTGTTTTTCATAAAGTGCCTAGACTCAAAACCAGCAGCTCTAAAACATAAACTTTACACCTTTCAAAAACTAGCCAGCCTAAGTTAGCTTTCAGAAAGCCTCAGAAGTGGGTATCTTACTAGGGAATATTTCTTGTGGACTTGTGATTTCTCACTGCCAAGAAATTCACCTCAGTTTTGAAGACCTTATGGCGTTCAAAGTCAAGATTCATCTGGGAATGCTGGATGATAGGTTCTGTTTCTCTCTTGGTTTCGAAGGAATCTCATTAAGGATGTTGATCTCCTGACTGCAAGTGGCGGCAACTTCTTTGAGTGGTCCACACTTGTGATGCTTTCTATAGAGTGGTTGAAAGGGTGAATATGGAACATGAGGGTCTACCCTGACATTTGTTTCTATAATGTGGCAGTCATGTGCTTATGTTAATTTTATGATTGAAATGTAGGGGTGGAGTCTAGCCTGTTAATCTGGAGATAGCCACTGAGTAGCCAATGAGGCCTCCGTGTGGGCATGGCTTTCTCCTGATATGTCTGGGAAATCTCGAGATATTTCCCTCGTGAAGATGAGAAGCTATCTTCCCCAGTTGTTGGGAGTTAGTCTCAGAGACGATGAATCGTGGACAAGACAAGATGGCAGTGTCCGAGAAGCTGGAGGAGCCGGTGGAGAGACCACAAGGCTTTGCCCTGATGGAGCCAGACCTCTGAAGCTGGGGTAGCCACATGGAGACCTCTGCCAGCGATGAGTTGCTTCTGCTGTTGATGAACCCTGAGCCCTGGAAGTGAGGAGCCATGTGGAGACCCCTGCCAGCGCCCGGACTTGCACCCACTGACCTGTGACTTCGTGAGTCAGAAGGAGACTTTATAGACTGATATCGGGCATATGGGTTAATATCGGATTTAAGACTTTGTACTGGCTTGGATTGGGATGCTTTCTTAATGTCCTTTTTCTCTTTTATAAACCTGTTCCTTATATCTATATGCATGTCTATGAAATTTGTTCCTCTAGTCTATCCGGACTAACACATATAATTACTGACAGAGAAGTTATAGAATCATGGCTGAATTCTAAAATGAGAATAGGATGTCATAAGGTAAGTATTTCTGAGAATGGTTGGAGGAAGTAAGAGGGAAGGAAAGTAGACATATTTTAGACATATTTTCTCTAAAAATAATAATAGGAGATGACAAAACAAAACAAGCTAACCACTTTTAATTGAAAGAAACCTTTTTATTAGTTATTTATTTTATAAAAAAGAACATCTGCTTTTTCTTCTGCTAATTCCCCCCCCCTCCCCACTGCAAAACCATTTTATTGGGAACTAACATATATTTAACAATGATCCATAGTTCAATCACATCAAGCAGTATTGCACAATTGATGTAAAAATCAATTTCAAAACATTTTCATCAACTCCTTGTTATCAGCTCCCTTTTGACCACCCCTCCACTCTCCAGCTCCAGGATTCCTTGTTCTTCTTCTTTTCTCCATACGTCCAGCAATCCTGGATTTCATATCCTGAAAAAAAGAAAAACAGAACACAACAATTCAAGAGCATAACCCACATGGACCAAAATAAAATAAAAATCAATCAGAGATAAGCTCTATTATGAACACACACACGCACACACACACACACACACACACACACACACACTCACTCACACGTTAGAAAACCAGATCAGGCCCAAAGCATATCCAAGGGGATCCAGTGACAAGGTTTTAACCATTGAAGTCAGGTTTATCATTTGGATCTCAGCATTATCTATTGGATAATCAGTTTATTCTCTTTCCTAAATCATGAAGAGAGGGAAATCATCAGAGGCTTATTTCCTGTGTAAATGGGTGCCCACTGTCACCCTTCGCCTCTGCAAAGCAGAACGTCACAATTGAAGCTCTAAATACTATTCCCTCCTTCTCTTTTAGATGATATAATTTAAAAGCCTTGGGTCATGGGTACTGGTGTGCTGATTCAAAGTGGACTTGATGTCTCACTTACATGGCTGCTTGAATTGTTGTTACATATTTTTCTGTTTTTCAGTATATGAAATCCAGGATTGACGGACCTATAGAGAAAAGAAGTAAAACAAAGGCTCGTGGAGCTGAAGGGTGGAAGAGTGGTAAAAAGGGAGTTGATAGCAAGGAGTTGAAGAAAATAAGGTCCTTAAGACCCTCAGAAACTATTCTATTTGATAGCCAGGCACCATCTAATTTCTTCACCATATTTTGCTACAGCACCCATATCTTCTGTGTTTCTGAAGTAAATTTAAAGAAAAATTATAGATGGTCCCTGAAGAGAGCCATTCCTAGCTGCCTTTAAGAATTTTAAGGCAAACTGAACCAGGTGCAAATGGTTCTTATTTACCTTTACTTTAGTGCACCAGGGAGCTCTGGTAGCGCAGTGTCAAACTCTACGCTCTGGGCTGTTGGCTGAAAGCCAGTGGTTCAAATGCACCAGAGGCCCTAGGGGAGAAAGACGAGGCTATTTCCATAAAGATAGGCAGCCTTGGAAACCCTGTAGAGTAGTTCTACTCTGTTGCCTAGGGTTGCTCTAACTGTACAGAACTGGATTTGGGATTGAGTTAGTGCAAGAAAGGGCTGGAAAGCATGTCAATAATGGAAAATGGCAAGTGCAGCAGATAGAGGAGACTGTGATGAAGCATCTCCTGCAATTGAGATTGGTTCAAGGAGACTGATGATTCAGTAGTCAAGTTCTTGGCTCCTACCTAAAACTTTGCCATTTCGAATCTACTAGTCGCCATATAGAAGAAAGACGTGGCAGTTTGTTTCCATACAGATTTCTAGCTTTGGAAATCCTCTGAGGCTGTTCCCTGCCCTATAGGGTCACTTGGAGTTGGAATTGTAGTATTTTGTTTTTATTTTCAGAAAAGTCCTAGGAATGAGAATGCTTTCTGATGCCTGCTCTATATTTTCAGAAAATTTAGTAAATAATTGGTCTAATTTAATCTCTAGCTCTTTAAAATGTCTCTTGAGCAAAAGCCCTGATAGCATCTGCTTCCTGTTTAATTATAAAGCAAGTAGGATTTAATGAGACTTATGCTTCCTTATTCTGTTTACCAGCACAAGTCCAACATCCTTCTATTGATATGAGATGGTGGAAACATCATTTTCCCCCTTTCTTTTAAAAGTTGATTCTGGAAACCCTGGCAGAATAGTTACGGGTAGTTCTTGAGAGTGACCCAGGGAAGACTATTCTCTTTCATTTTTGATGCTACACAAATGAGCTTGTTTCCCCTACTGACCTGGGAATTCAGAAAAAGGAACCTGTTAAAAATATGAACATTCCTGTCCTTCCTGACTCTGGTTTTCACTAGAAAACTTCTTTTCACACTACTTAACTTTTACTATGAGGAGATTAGAGATGGTATTTACTGAAAATGTTAATATAGATTTGACATTTCTACACAGAAACACTAATTCCTTAGGTAAGCATATTGATTACTGTAAAAATCATTGTGTACAGAAATGGTGTGATTTTAGAGTTTTCGAGTTTTAGTCCCAGTTGCCATTGAAAGAAGGCTATTAATATACATAGAGTGCCCACTACGTGTGAAACATTTTGTGACTTTTAAAAATTATCATCACATTTTATCTCAATTATTAGTGCAACATTGTGACTGGGTATTTTTCAATCCAGATTACCAGGGATATAGAAATTGACATGAGTGCTTTTTAGTAACAATGGCACATAGCTACGAAATTGCAGAGCTTAAATTTAAAATCACCTTTTTTTGATACTGAACTCACACCACACACACTCTCCTTTTGCATCTTTTTTATACTTGTCAGAATCCAAATTCCTGACTGGTGAGAATAGTCTAGAAATCTTGATCTGTTTTTCAAGGACTGTGTGTGGGTTTTTTTTTTTTTGCATATCTTTTTTTTTAATATACTAGGTTTTAATATCCATTGTAATGACTACACAGAACAAACAGACAAAATTCATGATCAAAGGGTTTATTAAAGAAGTTAACAAGTTGTAAGTTCAATGAGAAATGCTCAGGGTTGAGTTATCAGGACGTGTTACACAGTTCTTTCAGGTCTGCTAATAAATATCCAAAGGAGCATACAACTGTCTGGAAGGCTCAACCCGAGGTGTTCATCTCAAGCTCTGTATGTCAGCAAATTCAGTTCCCAGACTCCAGTAAGCCTCAGCCCAAAGGCATTCAGCTCCTCTTCCATGCATCAGCAAGTCCAACTTTCCCAATTAAGTGCCCAGAGACAGCCAACTTTCCAAGCCAGCCTCCTGCACAAAAGCACTCAGCTTTACTTGCTAGGTGGGTTGGGAAGTCAACCACTTTGTTCCATGCTCTGGCTCCTCATTCTGCTGCCACTCCTCTGGTACTGCTGCTGTCTTCCGGATCCAAGAGGTTCACTGCGCAGGTGCCTTGGGTCCGGAAGACACAATCCCTGACTCTTGCTAGTAGAGAAACCTTCCCTGCTTCTCAGAGGGCTCATCTTCTATTCACCATGTTGGTATTGCAGAAAATCCTATTTACAATTACTCTATGGTGAATTCCATCATTATCTTCCCCCACCTTCTTACCAGACTCGTACAGGAAATGATTGTTTGGGGGGCATTAGAGACCTTGGCTAGAAGAGCCACATTAAATAGTCCATTGCCCCTGCAAATTGATTGGTGGACTAATGAATTACTAATTGCAAATATCTCTTGAATTTGCAGAGAACAGGTAATTATAGAAGGAAAAACCATGACATCTTATAGTTATCTCAGAATGCCTCTTTATAAGCCCATATAATAAATAAAGCTGTCTGTATTCTTTCTCTAATATGATGAGTTGATGAAAAACAATTGATTTTTGTAAGCATTCACGAACATGGTTAACTCTCCCTTCCCTTAAGTCTCCTTCTTTCACATGTTTAGGCCTGTGGGGGATACAGACAAGTGGTTGATTTAAAAAAACTGAAATTTATTATTCTTTTTAGGAGACTGGCAGCCCCCCAGCCAGAGCACCAGCTCAAAGGCAGGCCCTTCTGTTTGTTGCGGAGGGAAATCTGTGACTCAGCTCCTTGTGCATCCTCTGGCCCATGACGTGGAGGTCTCCGCATGGTGCCTGCCATGCCTCTATCTGTGCTTTCTCCTCTCTCTACTAGACTCTTTTCGTATCACAAGTCATCGATCTTAAGACACACTCTGCATAGATATGATCTTATTAACATAACAAAGAAAACTCCATTTCCCAAGGGACATGGTATTCACAGATTATTTGGGGCAGGGCAGGGGTGGGGGGCACAATTCAATCCATGGCAGATTCACATGAGAAAAATATTAATGCTCTATAGAAACCCGTAGAGTTTTACACTTCTGTTTTAGGAGAGTATGTCTATATGATATAAAAAGGCCCACGAGTAGCCATATAGAATAGGATTTCAATTGTGCAATTATATCATTGACTTCAGACAAGAAATAAACATGCCCACATGTGAGTGCAGTCATCTGAAGGCGCAAGGCTCAAGGGACACTTTGATTTCGTTTAAAAATGATTCCCCCCTCCCTGAATTTTCTAACTTAAGAAATAAAAATGCGTTACATTGACAATCAGGAGAATGCCATGCATTTCAATTATTTTCTGAAAAAGGCACGCTCTTGTGAAAGCAGTTTTCCGTAGGGTGTGAGGGCGAGAATATCCTCAAATGGAAACAATTTTGTTTGCAAAGGAATTCAACTTTCAAATGGAAGCGGGGCATTTGTCTCTCTGATGCCATGGTAACCAGAGGGAAAATGCAAAGTTCAACAATGGCATAAAAATGTGCCCAGAGAGGGGGTAAGACAGAGGCAACCGTGGGCCTCTTTTTTCCACTCGCGTTCCACAGAAGGCTGCATTGTGCACGTCTTGCTGACTCCCCTGCTCTCCAACGAGGCTGCTGTGATAGGAAAAACCGCAATAATCATCTTTCCTTCAGGAGGTTTGGGCCTCTTCAAATATTCTGTGCTTTTTCAGGGGAGAAAACTAGATTCTTCTTGGGTTAGCCCTTCTGCTTTTTCCTCAGTGGACAACTGAAACTGCAGTCTTTTTTTTTTTATTTTGTTATGATTAGGAGAGCCGTGATGGTCTAGCAGTGGTTACCTGGTGGGCTGCGATCTCTCCGATCGATCCTTTGAAAACAGCAGCAGAGCGGACTTTCTACGGCATAAACAGTGGACTAAAGCGCGGAGGCCACGGCGTCGGTAATGACTTGACGGCAGTGCGCATGGTTTGGTTTTGGTGGTGCAGTGTTTCCAGGTGGAACTTCTAACTGAGGTCAGCAGTGTGAAACCACCAGCTGCTCCTACGGAGAAAGACAAGGCTTTCAACCCTAATAAAGTGTTAGAACCCCGGAAACCCACGGCGGCAATGCGAGTCTGTCCCGTGGAACCACTGTGAGCTGCTGTTTCTGTCGTCTCCAAGGACGTGGCTGCCTAATCACCTCTTTCTTAAGACCTCCTTCCTTCCTTCCTTTCCCTCTCTTCCTCTCTTGTTAAAATTTAGTTTTATGTCAGGTAAATCAAGTTCCTCCCAGCGATTAAAGATTGTGAAAGCTCTCCTCTCGGCATAATGAATTAAAAATAACAGTGACAGCGGTTTCCTAGCAACTCCTTTCCCAGCCGACAAGCAAGCAAAGGGCGGTTTTTGCTGGTCTGTGCCTTGCTGTCCTTGAATCTGCCGGCAACGTCAAGGCCATGGTCCCTCCCTACTAGCTTTTACTTTGAGATTCTGCCTTAGGACTT
This sequence comes from Nesogale talazaci, assembly GCA_004026705.1. Classification (NCBI taxonomy): domain Eukaryota; kingdom Metazoa; phylum Chordata; class Mammalia; order Afrosoricida; family Tenrecidae; genus Nesogale; species Nesogale talazaci. The sequence continues at coordinate 15,266 of PVJH01019623.1, forward strand.
TAGCCGTCCTTGAAATCTTGGAGAGCCAGGGAAAGTGGCCTTTTCAAGCTTTTAGCTCCCCCAATACAAAGATTGCTTTTCAGCTAATACAAAGGGAAGGATTCACAGGACACAGAGAAGAGAAAATGTAAAAAAAAAAAAAAATAGCTGGTCCTTTTTCTTGGCAGCCAGAGGTGTGGTCTTGGGAGTGAAGAAATGGGCATAGTAGAGCTGGCCCTGACCCTGGCCCTGGGCGGCCATCTGGCATCAGGAAGCCCAGGAGAGCTATGCAGCTGCCTGGCTTCCAACAGGCCAGACAGCTGGTCATTCCAGGAAACTGGCAGTGAGGAAGCCATTCCCAGGAACATGATTCAGCCCCAAGGCATGAAGATTAGGTGACCATGAGAATGGAAGGCAGGTCTGAACGGTGGAGGGCTCATCTCATTCATCTTTCTTTCCGGAGTTTACACCTGTGGGTAAATGTTGGCTGACGGTCAAGGGACTCTATCTCCCGGCTGCTCTGACGCTCACTGATAGCGTGACTCGGAGAAACTCTATATTCTTTTTGTAAGGAGGTGGTCCTTCAGACAAACGGAGGCAACGGTCTTCTCTGTCTTTACCTCAGCCTCAGAGCACCTCCCTCCCCACCCTTACCCCCACTATGGCCTGCGTTTAACAGCTAGATACAAAAGGTTTACAGTTAGTTGCACGGGTGGGGGTGAGGAACGTGTTGTCTAATTCTGCTATTTTCTTATTTTCTGGTGGTCCTTTCATGTTTGTTTTCTAGTTTCTCAGTGTCTTCCATTGTACTCACAAGCACTCCTCAAAGCTCTTTATGGCACCTACCCACCCTTCATTTAAAAACTTTCTTTCTGGGAAGTCTATTTTTTTGCAAAGTACCACTGGGTTTGTGTGACTCTTGATTTGGGTTTTTTTTTCCTTTGGTGTGTGTGGGGGGGTGGGGGGGTGGGGGTGGGGGTAGCGTTCTGTGACTGACTGTCTTTCCTGGGCATCGTGAGGGCATAGAGCAAAGAGAGCGGGGTCTTTGTCTCCCTAACGAGCATGGCTATGGGACATGTGTGACCCTGAGTTTACAGTCCACTTCCCTGGATCTGCTTGGCCAGTGAGACACCGGCTAGAGGGCAAGTTCCAATAAAGAAAGACCCACAGCACAGTATTGGATGCCTGTGAGAGTGATCATCTCTGCCCAGACAATCTTCCTTAGACGAAGGTGACAGGCAAAATTGGATTCGTAATTTGTTCTGTTGTGCTTTTTAGGCATGTGATAAAAGTTACTTTCCGTATGCTAATGCTTTGACAGTGTTTGGTGTGTTCATAATTTGAATATAGCATTCATACTTCAATCAAAATTGGTGACCATTGACCTATTTCTTTTTTTTTCTCAAATCATTTTATTGGTGGTTCATACAACTCTTATCAGGATCGATACATACATCAGTTGTACGCAGACCACATTGGTACATTTGTTGCCATCATCATTCTTGAAACACCCTCCTTCTACTTAGGCCCTTGGTATCAGCTCCCCATATTTCCCCTCCCTCTCCAACCCCTCCCTTCTCATGAACCCTAAATAATTTACAAATTATCATTATTTTGTCATGCTGTACACTGTCTGATGTGGCCCTGTGGTCAGTCCCCCAGAGACTAGGTTATAGGTAGATCCCTGCAATTGGTTCCTCATTTCTACTCCACCTTCCCTCCACCCTCCTGGTATCACACTCTCACCACTGATCCTGAATGGATCATCTGTCCTGAATTCCCCCATGTTTCCTGTTCCAGTGTACATCTCCTGGTCTAGCTGGGTTTCTGTGATAGAATTGGCATCATGATAATGGGTGGTAGGAAGCATTTAAGAGCTAGAGAAAAGTTGCATATTTCATTATTGCTACACTGTACCTTGACTGGCTTGTCTTCTCCCTGCGACCCCTCTGTAAGGGAATGCTGCTTCACCTACTGATGGGCTCTGGGTCCCCAATTTGTACTCCCTCTTATTTATAATGGTATAATATTTAGTTTTTTGATGCCTGATACCTGATCTCTTTGACACCTCATGGTCACACATGCTGGTACGCTTCTTCCATGTGGGTTTTGTTGCTTCTGGGCTGTACGGATGCTTGTTTACTTTCAAGACTTTATGACCCCCAGACGCTATACCTTCTGATAGCCAGGCCCAGTGCACTATTTCTATTGTTTTTTTTTTCTAATTTAGAAATTGGTGGCTGACAGTATTTGTGTTATGCTTTCTCTGTTTTGAATGGGTCTTTATGCAAAAAATATTGCTTGCAACAGTTGTAGGCTGTAATAATTAAACACACCAGTTTCTAAACTTTCTTTTGAGAGGAGATCTAAACACCCCAGTGCAGATAATTTTACAATGTAGGTAAAACACCAAACAGTTTTAGGTCTGAGAGTCGTGAAGAGTCGATGGGGCACTGGGGCTTTGGAGGACAATGGTCATCAGGAACCCAGATGGAGTCTAGCTCGATGAAGCGAGAAGAAGTTCTCAGCTGAGATGAATTTGAATTAGCCCAAGGTTTTACAAGGCTAATATCAGATTTGATATAGACAGTTAGGATAGCAATTTAACAAGTGTGATGGTTAAGGCTATATGCCAGCTTCTTTAGGTATGATTCTCAGGGGTCTGACAGTTATTATGTAATCATTCTCCTTGTGGTATGCAGTTAATCTGTCCAGAGGGAAATTTCCTTTGGGATGTTGCCTGCACTCAAGGTGCAAGGGCATTCTGGCATTTTTGCTTGCTCTGGGTCTTGCGTCCAATTTATGATCATTTGAATTCCACTTGGTGATATGTAAGTCAGCAGTCTGCTACCTGACTTGCAGATTTTGGGGTTCCCCAGCTCCCATAGACTTGTGTGTAAGTAGTGTGCCATCTGACCTCAGATTTTGGGTTTGTCAAATCATTTGAGTTGGGAGAAGCCTCCAATCTGATGCCTGAAGCACAGATTTGGAACTTCCTAGACTCTTCAACTGTGTGAGTCATTTCTCTATGAATATGGCATTAAAAGTTGTGGAAAAAATCCATTATTTTTAAATTCAATTTTTTCTACATATTTGTTAAAACCCCTTCATACATTCAGGTTCTTACCCTTGTGTGTGGTACTTAGTAGGATCTTGCTAAAAGTTAATAAGGATTCATCATACTAAATAATAATAGATTGCATCACCGTGGATGGCACAGATACTCAGCATACTTGTCTGCTCACTGAAAGGTTAGAGGGGTAAGTTCACCCAGAGGTGCCTTGGAAGAAAGGCCTGGTGACCTGCTTCTGAAAACCCGACATTGAAAACCTACAGAGCACACTTCTATTCTGCTACACAGAGGTGACCCTGAGGCAGAGGTGAACAGGTGGCAACTAATAACTGATAACAATCTATCTATGCTTCTGTTTTTGTTTTCTTTTCATTAATCTTGAGAGCTCTGAGTTCCATATTGCACTTGGTTTGCTATGCTATTCTATATTTTAACTTGCCTCTTGACATACTGGGCGCATAACCAAATATGTTAAAAAGATAAATGAAGAAACAGTTGCAGGGGTCCTCTGTATGTACTTCTATTGCCATGTTAACACCCTTTCTTCTAGATACATTCCAAAGGAGTTATGTTTATTGGGATCAACATTTTCACTACAATGAGATTTGTCATTAGTGTTGCCAGGTACCCATCAGTCAGTTCTGAATAAAGAGAGACTTATGATCCTTGGAGCAAACGATATTCAATGTGAATCAATAGCAATAATTGAGGAAAGGCAATGTCTTATAGGACCCATTGTACAACAGAGTCAGACCCTACCCTGTCCCCTGCAAGCCACACAACTGTCATGCTTGAGCCCATTGCTGTAGCCTCCTACTCTTATCGCTGTATTATTTATGTCTCTCTTCAACTTTGAGTTTGATTAATGTATTTCAAGGGCCATTATGTGGGTGTATACATGCTTATTTCAATTGTTCTCTTGTTTTATTATTCATTTATTCATTATGCAGCTTCCTTTTTTATATCTGATTTTTTTTTGCTACTAAGTCTATTTTATCAGAGAATAATATTGTCATGCTGCTTCTTTTGGTAGCCATTAGTTTGGTAACATTTGCTTCATCCAGTCTGCTACCCTTTGTTCTGTCCGTTGAGTGGTGCATTTTATTCCATTAACAATCAGTGTTGCATTTTACATAAACAGTTTTATTGTCATTTTAATGGTCTGTGTGTGGCTTTATTTATTTATTTGTTCTTCTTATGCTTCTGTGTTCTTTTAAGCAGTATGATAGTTAGGATTTATGTAAACTTGAGTGAGCCAGATTCTCCCACGATATGATTTAGCATAGTGCGGTCAACTCTATGACAGGATTTTCTGTAGGCAGTCTAGTAGTTTGGGGAGGGATAGACCCCCTTAATCTGATCATAGCCTTTATATGATTAGGGGAGGTTTAATTCAGGACATGTGACCTATTCTTAGTATAAATTAACAATGTGGGAAAATGATCTTTTATTGCTAAATTTGGATTTTGCATTTTGTTTGTCAACCTCTTATTGAATTATTTGCTGATCTCAGAAACCATCAGTGAACTGCTGACCCATGAACTCATTTGGTCACTCCCACATTCATTTGGCTTTTTACCCACCAGCTTGTGGCCTTTATGCTTCACCTTCCTGCATCTTGTTTCTCAGCTTCCGCAACTACAGCTTACCTCTTATCCAAGGACTTCAACTAGACTGAATCTAACCACTTGTATAATTCACTGCCTGTAGCTGAGGGAATGATCTTCAAGCTCACTAATCAACTTTCCATTTCTTTGATTACATTATATGCTATTTTACTATGTTCTCTAATTCAGTTATCCTATTTATTTTCTATAATTCTATTTAGCATAGGATTTCTAGTGTTTAAAATTTTCTCCATGGTCTTCTTGAACATTTCCTCCATCTGTTCAACATATCTTAGTATTATTCTTATTAATTCTATTTCTAGTAGTTTCAGGGCCTCCACCACCCATCCTCAGAATATCCTCTAGAATCTGGGTGTTGCTTAGTTTTTTGGGCTAGCTTTGTGGATGTGTGTATGTCATGCGTAAGTGCTATTTCTTTGGCATTGTTGTTTAGCAGTTAGTGTTGACAATGCTGCTCGACCATGAGGGTGTAGTTGAGAGTGCCAGGTGGTTCCAGAAAGTAATAATACAAACTATGACTCCAAATGAGGGGAAAAGGGGGCAAGATATGAGAGAGATAAAAGTAAAAAAAGGAGGATATGGAGATAGAGAAAAAGAGAGAAAATATAAAATAGTTTGCTAGAAAGGGGGAAAAGGACAAGAATTTGAGAATGAAGAAAAAGCGGATGAGATATAAATTGGAGAGAAAGAAGAAAAAGAAGAAGGAGGAAGAGGAAAAAGAGGAGGAAAGCAGGGATGTCTCTTTGGGTGGTTTTCCCTTTTGTCCAAGAATTGAAGTCTTGGCTTCATAATTGGAGTCCATGAGAGCTAGGGGAGTGCCATGGTCTCTTGATCATAGTGCCCAATATGTGCCTATGGTGCTTATGAGTTGTCCAAATGTGTCCGGTGGCACAGAGAGCCATGCTGGGAAATGCATGCTGGCACCAAGGTGGGGGTGGTGTGGGGCGGTTGTCCGAACCTACCTGCTAGTGCTGTTAGCATTGCCTGGGCCTATGGGGGCGCTATACTCGGGCTTGGTCTCTGGTGCCACAGGGGTCTGGTTTCTGGCAACAACAAAATTTTATCATTGGACAAGTTGGGCAAGCAAGCTCTAGATTTTTGGAAAGTATCTGCGATTCTTAGACTCAGTCTTCTCTGCACTGTAGGGGGTTATCAATCCAAGAAGCTCCTGGCCACAGAAACAATAGGAATGAGAGACAATATGGAAAATTAGTGTGGGAAGTAACCTTCCACATTTATGGTTAAACAATATATGTTCAAACTGTTGAGTCTCTGGATGATGCAAACAATTAATGTGTTTAGCTACTGTGTTAGTCTGGGTAGACTAGAGAAACAAATTCATAAACACACATATGTATATAAGGGAGAGGTTTATATAGAAGAGGAATGGAATATTGAGAAAACAACCCAACCTTGTCCAGTCCAAGAACACAAGTCTGATATTAATCAGTATGTCCAATACTAATCCATAAGTCCTCTCCAGACTCACGAAGCATATGTAATGACGCCAGGACAATCACAGGCCAGTGAGTGCAGTCTTGTGTATCCAGTGGTGTTGTGAGCACCTCAGCACTGGCAGGGCCCTTTCTGTGGATTCTCAAGCATCTCAGCAATGGCAGGAGTCCACATAGCTTTTTTTGGCTTCAGAGGTCTGGTTGCATCAGGGTAAGTCCATGTAGCTTCTCCTCTGGGATGTCTCACAGGGAGTCAGCCTTGTGTCTTGTCAGTAGCGCATCTCCAAGGGACTATTTCCAAGGAGAAAATAGAGCCAGATTTCCCAGAATTCCCTGGGGAAAACCATGCCCACACAGATGTCTCATTGGCTATCTCCAGATTGACAGACTAGACTCTACCCCTACACTCTCAATCCTCAAATTGACACCAGATTAGGTAACTGTCACAGCTACTACCCAAGAGGTTGGTGGTTGGAGTCCACTCAGGAACTTCGGAGGCAATACCAGGTGAACTACTTCAAGAAATAAGCTACTAAAGAACTTTAGAACACAGTGTCTTTGACACACAAAATTCACCATGGATCAGAAGCAAGTCAGTGGTAAATTATTACTTTTCATTTGGTGTTGGAGTAGGAGTATTCAGAGTTGTTAGGAAAGGGCAGAAAGAAGTAGATGAGAGAAAGGACAAGGTGAATCTGCAATGATGAGTTAAAATCCACCAGAAAACTGTTACCAACATTGGCTACTATGGACTTCTAACACTTTGTCACAAAGAAAAACACAAACTTGATCTAGGAGTTATAAGAAGGTATCCTATCAGAAGATGTAAAAACTACAAGCCTACATATCATATCATATCATATCATATCATATCATATCATCATACCATCAAGGTGCTCCAACCCTTCAACAACAGCCTGCACACAAATTGAATAGGTATAGTGAATAACTATGATTGAATAAGTATGATACTCTTTACAGATTTTATGAAAGCAAAAAGAACATCAATTCTGCTTCAGTTTCATCTTCTGAATCTCATGAAAAGTCTTGCTTCCTTTGAAATCAGAATTATGTGAAGAAGGGAATTGTGGGAAGCATACTTTTTAACCTTATTTAAATTAACCACTAAAGATCCACTCATTACACTTTTCCTGGATTGAAGTTGTCAAAGATTTAATTTTTCTGAGTTCACAGTCAATGCTCTTAGAAGTAGCACACAAGAAATCACAGGATGATTGCCTTGGGCAAATCTGTTATACAAGGCTTCTTTAATGTGTCAAATAACAAACATGTCACATTGTGGATTAAAGGCCCAAGTCATGGTCTCTTCAATCACTTCAAATACCTATGAAAGCTAGCAAACTAATAAGGAAAACTGAAAAAGAACTGATGGGTTAGAATTATGCTCTTATATAAATTACTGAATATCCCATAGAAGGTACTCATAAAGTGGAGGGTCAGTAAAGATGTGGCAATCATGTAATCGCTGTCAATTTCAGGATAGGGAGTGTAGGGGTGGAGTCTAGTCTGTCAATCTGGAGATAGCCTATGAGACCTCTATGTAGGCATGACTTTCTCCTGAGAATTCTGGAAAATCCAGCAGTATTTCCCCCTTGGAGGTGAAAGACTTATGGTTCAGTCTCTTGGAGACATTCTACAGATGAGACACGAAGTGACTCCCTGGGAACATTGCAGCATGCGGATAGACCCCAAGCCCTGGAAACTGGAGGAGCAATGGGGAAACTCCTGTCAGTGCTGAGATGCTTGAGAAGTCACAGAGAGTCCTCTGCCAGTCCTTTGCTGAGATGTTTCTACCACTACTGGATACAAAAGACTGCACCCACTGGCTTGTGATTGTCCTGGTGTCATTGCATGTGCCTCGTGAATCTGAAGAAGACATTATAGACTGGTATAGGATGTATGGGCTAATATCGGACTTATAGACCTGGACTGTATTGGGTTGGGATACTTTCCCAATGTTCCATTCCTCTTGTATATAAACCTCTTCCTTTTATGTGTGTTTATGAATCTGTTTCTCTAGTCTACCTGGACTAACACACTGGTATAGGATGTATGGGCTAATATCGGACTTATAGACCTGGACTATATTGGGTTGGGATACTTTCCCAATGTTCCATTCCTCTTGTATATAAACCTCACCTGGACTAACACACTGGTATAGGATGTATGGGCTAATATCGGACTTATAGACCTGGACTATATTGGGTTGGGATACTTTCCCAATGTTCCATTCCTCTTGTATATAAACCTCTTCCTTTTATGTGTGTTTATGAATCTGTTTCTCTAGTCTACCTGGACTAACACAAATGAAGAGGATTATTTTTGTGTTAGTCTGGGTAGACTAGAGAAACAAATCCATGGAAACTCAGATATATATGAGAGAGAGTTTTAGATAAAGGATAATTGTACATTAAGAAAACATACCAACCCAGTCCAGTCCAAGCCCCAATGTCTATTGGATCATGTAAGACATGACAAAGTTATAATAATTTATAAATTATCAAAGGTTTGTGAAGGGTGGTGAGGAGGAGGAGAGGGAAATCAGGAGCTCCCGATACCAAGGACTCAAGTAAAAGAAAATGTTTTGATAATGATGAGGGCAACAAATGCACAAATGTGCTTGATACAATGGATGGATGTATGGTTTGTCATAAGAGTTGTATGAGCCACTGATGAAATGATTTTAAAAAGAAAAATATAAATAAATAAAGTCCTCTTCAGACTCATGAAATGCATACAATTATGCTGAATGCAGGGTGATCACAAGCCAGTGGGTGGAAAGTCTTTGAATCCAGTGGTGTTGTAAGTATCTCAGTGCTGACAAGGGTCACCTGACCCCTCTAGTTCCCAGGGCATGGGGTCGATCAGCATAATGCCATGTGTCTTTTCAGTAGAATATATCCAAGGAAGTGAGCAGTTATAGAGAAGTGTCTCCCATCCGAAATACAGCAGTTCCAGGAATTCTCAGGAGAAAGCCACGCCCACACAGAGGTCTCATTGCCTAACTCTGGATTGACAGGCTATTGAAGACCCTATATTCTTAATCCTCAAATTGACACCAGATTATGCAACCACCACAATTTCCCACTGGGTGGATTGCCACAGGGACTGCAACAAGAGGCTCAGGCACTGCAACAGTTGTGAGGATGGCATAGGGCTGGACAGCAGCTTATTCTGTTGCACAGACAGGATCTGTGAAGCAGGAAGAGCTCCCTGGCACTCAAAAGCAACACAAATAGCTTAATGTTTTATATTCTTCTTTTCACCTAGCAGGATTTCAGCCTATAACCCTGTTTTGTAAATACCAGCATAATTAGGCTTTTCTGAGATATTTGTTCATCTATTAAACTTGTTTCCGTTGCTTTATGTCTTATTGTAATTTTAACTACCTGTGAGAATCGAAATAAAAGAAAATGAGCATAACAGTCATTAATACCAGGGATGTAGAACTCTGGTTTTAGTCTTTAACTATTTTTAATGAATCCATAAAATTATTTGAGTGCTATTTCTGGTGTTAGTACTTACTGCCTAATCTTTATTCTGGAATTTAAACCTCAATCCTTCTGTATGACAAGAGTGATGTGGCCAGGAAGTGAATGTCCTCAACTCAGGCAAGGGTGAAATGGCTCATAGAATGAGACACTCCATGGAGGCAGGAGGGGAGTCTGTAGGGGGGTGGGATCTCAGCATATGATTAGAATGAGAGATTCAGATACAATATTTATTATAATGATAAACATTTAATAATTTTATTTTCCACTTTCACAACAATTCTTTTGAAGTAGCATTATTATTCAGCAAAGACTGTTTCCTGGAGAAGGATACCATACTTGGTGAAGTAGGGACAGGCAAAAAAGGGGAAGCTATTCAACAAAGTGAATTGACACAGTACCTATATCAATGGACTTAAACTTAGCAATGGTTGTGAGAATGGTGCAAATTCAGTGTACAAGCAGGTACAAGTGTTTCCTTCTGTTGTATAGGTCACTGTGAGTCAGAGGTGAGTAGATACCACCCAGCAACAACAATCTCATTGTCATGGTATCCCAATGTGGTTCAAACAGGTAACAACCTCAGAATCTAACCAGAAGTTTGGAGTTTCAACCCATCCAGAGGAAACTGGGAAGAAAGACCTGGCAATCTAATTCCCAATAGAGCATTAGAAACCCAACATAATGCAGTTCCACTCTGACACACATGAGGTTACCATGTGTCAGAATAGACTAGATGGCAGCTAATTAAAAAAATAATTTTATTGGGGGCTCATACAACTTATCATGATCAATACACACATCAATTGTATGCAGTCCACATTTACACATCTGTTGCCATCATCATTTTCAAAACATCCTCCTTCCACTTAGGGTCCCAGTATCAGCTTCCCATATTTCCCCTTCTTCCCCCATCCTGTCCCCCATGAGCCCTTAATAATTTACAAATTATCATTATTTTGTCATATCATACACTATCCAATGTGTCCCTTCACCCACTTCCCCGTTGTCCATACCCCATGGAAGAAGTTACATGTAGATCCCTACAATTGGTTCCACCTTTTTATTTCACCCTACTCCCACCCTCCTGCAATTACCACTCTCCCCACTGGTCCTAAAGGGATCATCTGTCCTGAATTCCACTTGTTTCTGGCTCCTATCTGTACCAGTGTACATTCTCTGGTCTAGTTGAATTTGTAAGGTAGAATTGGGGTCATGATAGTGGATGAGACAAAGCATTTAAAAACTAAAGGAAAGTTGCATACTTCATTGTGGCTACACTGTACTCTGACTGACTCATCTTCCCCCTGCGACCCCTCTGCAAGGCGATGTCTTTTCACCTATTGATGGGCTTTGGGTCCCTAATCTGTACTCTCCCTCATTTATAATGATAAAATTTTTAGTTCTTTGATGCCTGATACTCGATCCCTTTGATGCCTTGTGGTAACACAGGCTTATGTGCTTCTTCCATGTGGCCTTTGTTGCCTCTGAGCTAGATGGCCACTTGTATACCTTCAAGTCTTTAAGACACTATATCTTTTGATAGCCAGGCACCATCAGCTTTCTTTACCACATTTGCTTATGCACACATTTGTCGTCAGCAATCATATCAGGAAGGTGGGCTCACAATGTTATGATTTTTAGTTCTTTGAAGCTGGATATCTAATCCCTTCGACACCTTGTCCTGGTATGCTTCTTTCATGTGGGCTTTGTTGCTTCTGAGCTAGATGGCCACTTGTTTACTTTCAAGCCTTTAAGACCCTAGATGCTACATCTTTTGATAACCGGGCACCATCAGCTTTCTGCATCACTTTGGCTTTTTCACAAATTTGTCTGCAGTGATCGTGATCATGCTGCAGGGAAGGTGAGCATCATTGAATGCCAATTTAATAGAACAAAATGTTCTTGCATTGAGGAAATACTTGAGTGAATGTCCAAAGCTCATCTGCTGTCTTAATACTAATCCTATAAGTATATGCATGTAGATCCATTTCCCTATCATTATATATGAATATATTCACCTTTGTACATGCCTGTATTTAGATCTCTATATATGCCCTTTGCCCCTTATTTCTTTCCTCTATTTCCTTTTAATTTCCCCTTGTCCCACTATTATGCTCAGCCTCCATTGAGGTTTCAGTATTTTTCTCTGTTACATTATTCTAGATCAGTCCCTATCAGGCTTCTTACACCCATCTTGTCATTGATTTGATTCACTTGTTCCGTTATCCCTCTTCTCCCCATCTGGAATGTCCAGTCTTGCCCCCAGCCCTGAATCATCAGTCCCATTGTTTTCTCCTCCAAACTGTTCACTGAGCCTATCTTATCTAGATAGACCTGCAGAGATAACAATATGTACAAAAAGCCCAAGGCATCCTAAGATGAAGTGACTAGAGAAAATAAACCGAGGATAGATAACAACAAAAAACCCAAGGTCCATAAAATATATATAAATAAGTTAAAAAAATAACAAACTAAAAACCTGTAAATAGTTCAAGGTCTGCTTGTTGACCCCTAGGAGTGTCCCCTGGTTAAGTCGGATGAGGTGCCACACTCTGGCCCCAAAGTATATCCTTGGCACTCCATCAGGAACTCCATGCTCTGTTGCACACTCTCAGTATTTTGCCATGGTGTGGTTTGATATGATGGTACAATCTCGACCCTGCTTCTCCATTGTTGTCCTTGTAGGGTCTTGGGTCAGGGAGGGATGCCGTATTTCATGGTGGGGCTGACCATATGATCGTCTCTGTGCATCAGCTGTTCTGGGCGGGAATATCATCCTCGAGGCTCGGTGGGCCAGGATGCCCTCCATTCTCTCTTCCTTTCCCTTCATTTATTCTCCTGTGCTCTGGTCAGGCATGCCCCATCCCCATGCTGCAGTTTCAGTCCTGTCCTCCAAGGTAAACTCCCCTGGAGGGAGAGGTGGCTGTCCACTTAGTTGGCATTGGGTTTGGGTCCTCAAACACTTCCACTGGCTCCCCGCTCCATGCCGTCATGTCAGCTAGTTTTTTTAAAGCATCATGCACCAGTCACTTTATTCCATGGTAAGAAGTGAAGTTCAGGGGGCTTAAGAACTTGCAAAAGGCCACAAGCCAGCAGACAGGGGAGTTCTTTTTACATTTAGGTTGCTGCTTCACACTTAGGTTGCTGCTGTGTTTGAGGGAGCTTTAAAGCAACTTGTATTCTCTTTTCTCTCCCTTGCAATCCCATAATTGTTTCTGATCAAAGACATTAGCCTTCTCCTTCTTAAAATTTCGAGCTGGGAGGAATAGTGTTTCTGCACCAAATTTGACATCTCACAATTAATGAGACCCCACTTGCAGCCATGCATTCTGCTGGTATTGTGCTGTTTGACTTGGAGGCGTCTCGGTGCGGCTTTGTCTCTGTTGGTTCTGCTTGGATTTAGAGACTTCTCTAATGAGCACTCATGGCCTCTTTCATTGTGAAACAGTTCAGCTATTCTCTTTTTGAGTGTTGTATCATCAGTCATTCTATTACTCTTGAACCAACTCTGATTAACATCTGGAACCTTGTACTTGCTCTTTATAGTTTCAAACTATTATTTTAAGTTTTCTTCTCATTCTGTTTTAAATAGGGATACATTTCTCAATACTGATACACAGTTTTCATTCTACTGGAATTCAGATTTCTGGGGACCACAGAATGGGAGTTGTTTCACCGAGTCAATACCCTGTGAATTTTGGGAACTTTTTAGTTTTGAGAAAACTGGTTTCCTGAAGGCACAGTTAAGTCCCACAAGAGTTAAGTGGGACTTAGGCATTTGTCTTAGGCATTGGGGGCATCAGGCTTTTCTGAAGAATGATCTATACAGTTTCCAGGATGAAAATGGTCAGATTCAAATTCCAGCCAAACCCACTGCTGGTGAGTGATTCTGATTCCTAGATTCTGACTACTAGATAGATTTTGAGTCTATAAGAGAGGGCAAGAACTGCTCCTGTGGATTTCCAAGGCTACAACACTTAAAGAGAACAGAAAGCCTCATCTTTTACTCATGGAAAGGTTACCGGGTTTGAACTGCTGAAACTGCAGTTAGCATCCCAAGAGGCACCCCACCACATCACCAGTGCTCCCTTTGAATGGTCCTAGAGGACTGAGGGTAGACATGTCTTAACCTCCATACTGTTGACATTTTGATCTGGTAACTCTTTATCATAGGAAGTTACCTTACAAGATATGTAGCAGCATTTTTGGCCCCTACCCATCAGATGTCCATAGTATCACTACCGCTAATATGAAGGGACAAATTTCTCTATGCATGTCAACTGGCCATAGGAGACAAAGTTATTTCCAGATGAGAATCGCTGATCTAGAATAAATTTATGCTTTGTGATGAAAAAGCAAACAGAAAACCTTTCTTAGTGTTAATTTTCTTCATGTGCTTTGTAATTTTTTTGTGCATATTCACTCTCTCTGCTGTCAGCAGTTTTGCAGCTACTGTTTTTGGCCACTAAACAAACACCAGAAACAGATCTTATGTTGGTAGACTGGGTTCTTGCCCTATGTCATAGATGCAGGGACAGATTGACTATTCTCAGGATCTGATCAAGACTCTGAGCATATGTCTGTACCTCACTGACAACCAATTTCCTGAAAAAAAGTTACTAACAGTGAGAGCTTTCTTCCCCACCTTCTGTTGTCAAGAGCCAGCACTATTGAGAGTCTGGGATGCCTTGGCTTTAAACTTATTTTTCCCTTTACTTTGCTGTTCAGGTTCTATTGCAAAAAGATGCTTATCTTGTTTGTAAGCATAGTGTGGTGTGTTTGAAGTTCTCTTTCTGTTTTTCACCTACCCAAACTATGACTAAAACCAGAGAATAGTATGAGGAGACTCCAAATATGAACTTAGAAGATAGGGAAAGATGTTTAGCTCAGGTATCATCAGTTGTGTAGCAGTATATCCTCAAGGTTCACTTATTAGATGCCAGAGAATACCCCCTTCCTCCAAACTGTGGTGACTCCAAATTTCTCTAGCTATTGCTAAGTATGTCCTGGAGGAGGTAGAGGGACAAAATATCCACTGGCTGAGAATTGCTGGTCTAATCAATGACTGTCCTTTTGGTTTCTTCCCACATCACATTTCTGGTCATGCAAAGTCAGCATTTGAGTTCTTTAAAGGTATAAAAAAATTAGTTTCCCATTTAATACAAGTGGGATTCAGAAATTTATGGAAGATGCCATTAGTATTTAATTCAAGTTAGCCACAGTTTTTGAAGCCCTCATATTTCTTTTGAGAGCTTACAGTGTTGTAAGAGTTGAACTTTTAACCAAATAGAAGTGTCAACACGATATTTAAAATTTTGGGTGCTAGTTGCTTTACAACACAAAAGTCTCCAATAAACAGTTAAAATCCTCAGAAACCCCCAGGGGGCCGCCGTAAGTTAGGATGGACTCTTTGGCAGTGAGTTTGGTGTTTGGAGTTGCTGGGCTGAGTGAGGTCTGACTAATTGACTTTACACAAGGGCTTGGAGTGCCCAGGACCATCTGGAAAGAGGTAACTCTAGCTGGCATGTACCGCAAGAGATCAAAGAGATAAAGAAGAAAGGAAGGCAGCCTGAAACGCTAAGAAAAGGAGATGCCTATGTTTTCTGACAAAGTAACTTGACCTGGGAGCAAAAGCAACTCTGTTCTTCTTTGTGTTTTTAGAAGAGGCTCTTTCTAATAAGTTCTCACTCTTATGCGTGTTTTGTCATGCAGGTCGTTCTCTCAAAGTCTGGGAGTGTGTTGTCTCACTCTCACTCAGGTATTAGACTTTCAGCACAAAGGTGTGACTTTTGTGACCTTTTCCAGAACTTGGTGTGGATGAGTAGCAATGTTATTGTCGACTAGTCCATTGCCAAGAAATACTTCCCTTCTTAGTGATTCTATGTTTTCTTAGCTTCAAGTCTCAGGCCCTGGGCATTTTTACCAGGCTGCAGAGACCTTCTTTCTCTCTACTGTAGCTGTTATGGCGATAGATGACCTCGCTCAGAGGCTGCTGATGCGACTGAACATAATTTCACTTTCTGTTTACCTGGCTTCCAACACCTCCTCCTCACAATAACTATTGTGATTTCCAAATCATAGCTTCAGGTGTGGTTTTATGATAATATTTGTACATTTATGTAAAGTATGATTACATGTGGATATTAAAATACCTATATGAAACACAAAGATCTTTGTTGAATGCATAAGATGTAAATGTATTTCCATGGGTTTGCAGAAGGGATACTTTGTTTCTAAGGAAAGTGTTCCTAAAGCCGTCTAACATACCAGAAGCAATCCCTTTTTATTTCTTATTTATCACATCTGAACCTCTCTCATAGCCATTTAAAAAGTTTTATTGACATATAATTCCCATATCATCTAATTCAATAGTTAGATCACATTAAAAAGGAGTTGTGCAATATTACCACACTACATTTTAGAACGTCTTCTGGTAGTCATTGTTGTTAGCTTACTCTAACCACACCACCTCCCTAGGAAACGATGTCTCTGGATTTATCTGTCTTGGATTGTATATGCAGAAAACATACAAAACATAAGCAGAAAACAATACAGCGATTTTTGTAAACAAAAGCAGTTCATGTTTCAAAGCTCTCACAACTCTCTCAGTTGGTGTTCTGAGTACACATTGTTTAAACCATTTGAGGCTGTGCTCTAAGTGTTTTGCTGTACTCTTATTAGTTTTTGTGCTGCTTTTAGATAAAAACCATGGGTCCTAAGAAAGAGATTTTTTTTTTAAAGAATCATCATGATAAGGATCTGGTTAGCCATATTAATGATATTGTTGATGATAACTTAGTAAACCCTTTCAGAAAACAGTTAAAGGAAATGCCAACAGCAGACCACATTAGACAGATTTTTTTTTTTTTTTTTAGAGAAAGCCAGGCAGATCCTACTGAAAAAAGGCAAAGAATGATGAAAATAAAAATCAAAACCCAAACTCCTTAAAAGCAGCTGCCAGTTGGCTTTATGATAGTGGGTGGGGGGAAGCATTTAAAAACTAGAGGAAAGTTGCAAATCCATTGTTGCTACATTGTACCTTGACTGGCTCGTCTCCTACCTATAACCCCTTCTGTAAGGGGCTGTTGCTCTACCTATTGATGGACTTTGGGTCCCCAATCTGAACTCCCCCTTATTTATAATGGTATAATTTTTAGTTTTTGGATGCCTGATATCTGATCCCTTTGACACCTCTTCATCGCACAGGCTGGTGTGCTTCTTACATGTGGGCTTTGATGCTTCTGAGCTAGATGGCCACTTGTTTACTTTCAAGCCTTTAAGACCCCAGGTTTTACATCTTTTGATAGTCAGGCACCATCTGCTTTCTTTACCACCTTTGCTTATGCACACATTTGTCTTTAGTGCTTGTGTCGGGAAGGTGAGCATCATCGAATGCCAATTTAATAGAACAAAGTGTTCTTGCATTGAGGAAGTACCTGAGTGGAGGTGCAATGCACATCTGTTATCTTAATACTAATCCTATAAGTGTATGCACATAGATATAATTCTCCATTGTCATATGTAAGTATATGCACCTATGTACATGCCTGTATTTAGACCTCTATAAATGCCTTTTACCCTTCAGTTCTTTCCTCTATTTCTTTTTACTTTCTTCTTGTTCCACTATTATGCTCAGCTTCCATTGGGGTTTCAGTATTTTTTTTTTCTGTTGCATTACTCTTGCTCCATCCCTATCAGGCCTCTCACACTCACCTCGTCACTGATTTTGAATCACTTGTTGTTCCCTTATTCCTGGGTTGGTCATCACCACCTCCTTTCCCCCTCCTACCCATCTCCCACGTTCCCCCTGGAACCATCAATCTCATTATTTTCTCCCCCAGACTGTTCATCCATCTTATCTAGACAGACCTGCAGAGATAACAATATGTGCTGGAAAAAAAGCCCAGGCATCCTAAGATGAAGCAGCCAAAGAAGATAAAACAATGATAACAACACCCTCCATGTCCAATATATATACATAAAAATTTAAAATAATAACAAATTTTTTTGAGTAGTTCAAGGTCTGTTTGTTGACCTCCAGGAGTGCCCCCTGGTTTAGTCCAATGGGTTGCCACACCTGGCCCCAAAGTATACCCTTCACACTTCCTTGGGAACTTCTTGTTGTGTTGCACACCCTTAGTGTTTTGCCATGGTGTGGTTGGGTCAAACAGGGTGCACAATCCTGACCCAGTTTCTCCATTGTTGTCCCTGTAGTGCCTTGTGTCAGTGAGTGATGCCCTGATTCATAGGCCGGCCATAAGGTCCTCTCTGTGCATCGGCTGTTCTGAGTGGGGATATAGTCCTCAAGACTAGAACTTTAAAAAAGTGCAAAAGGAGCAATATTATCAATTTTATAAAGTCATTCTTTAAGTTCAAACTTTTTCATATAGAAGAATTTCTATCAACTGTATTACTAAGACTTGCACCATATGATTAAGCACCTTTTTTTCTCAAATGACTCTGAGTGTGACCTTTACTTCTTTATAGAATTTTAAGTGCCCTGAGGATAACGATCATACCCATCCCACTTCTGTATGACATTGAATATTTTAGATGATGTGAGGCAAAAAACACTGGAACTCAAATACTTGTTAATTTCATTTTTAATTTGGAAAGTGATTAATATTTTATCATTGGAATAGATGCAAAAGACAACCTATGAGGGGGCCCTGGTAACGTTAGACTGAGTCTGGGGAGGTTGATCCTGGACTTCATGAGTACCCAAAAGGATTCTGGGGCCATATCACATATGCATAGGATTGTGAGGAGCTCAGTACATCTTCAATAAAAGATGTACTTTTGATGCACATAAACCAAATTACCATGTATTCTCCGCTCTGTTCTGCTATTGCTGAGTCCAAGCCAATGAGCTATGTTTGCAGAGGTGGAAAAAGCCTTTGATGCCTGGCTTTATGTTACACACCACTAATAGGAACATCTCTTTCCCAACACGTCCCAAATTTGTCAGCAGGCCAAACGGCAGGGCTGACAGACAGAAGGCAAGACTGAGCGAATGGAAAAACTGAACCACAGGAGGCCCACCCTGACAACTCAGTAGCAGTTGCAGGAAGTGCTTTCAAAACATACTGTGTGGAGGCTGGCAGACCAGTGCACTGCGACATGCCAAGGCTCGCAAGCTCACTCTCTGAGACTGGATGGATTTCCCAGGGTTAAAACAGAGCTCTTCAAGAGCAGTGGTACCTCCCAATTAGATTCTGTAGCGCTGCCAATCTTTTAGACTGACACCAATTTAGGCAGAGACCAAAGAGAAAAATAGTTCAGGGCCTAGTGAACTGACTTACGGGTTACATGTCAAAGATCATGTCATGAGAAAAACCCGTTTAGTGCTATTTTTGTTAGTCTCAGTGGACCCAACTTCAGATGGTGAGCTCCATGAATGCAGCTATACCACAGAAGTTGAGCAATTATGCTCCACAGCTTGATTCTTGATTACGCCAAGGAACAGGCAAGCAGAAAGCAGACCTCTTTCTCTGCCTTTTGATTTCACGTCACCTCTCCAGGAATACAACCTGGAAGGACCACAGTTCTCAATGGTTGTGCCCTGGCCAGATTTTCTTGCTTGGGGCCCAAAGAAACCTGTTTAACCAGATGACTTCATCCTTTTTCCAGATCTGGAAAAAAATATAGCAAAAATGTAACAGATGTAGGAACAATGCATGTGTCCCCGGTGGAAGAGGTGGGGTAAGGGGCAAATTATATTGTTAGAGTGGCAGAAACAGATGAAATGAAATTGTGATTAATGCTTGAAGATGGATTTCAAAGTAGCTGATATAAGAAAATATGAGTTCATTGATTTGAATCACTGAGATTATTAGCTTTCAGATGAGAGGAAAACTGGAGCCATTGTGATTTGGAAATAGAAGATACATGAAGGTGATTCTGCCTCATCCATGAAAATTTAGCCTTCATCAATCTTTTGGTGATAAAAACCCTGAAACTTTATTTCATAAGAACAAGAATGTTTATTTTTAACTCCATTTTCACTAAACATACAGAAATAATTAATAGCAATTATAGTGTCTTGGGGGAAAACTTCAATGAATAAAATGGATTAAAAAAAGGAAGAGCAAATTTTTAAAACAAGTACAGTGGGACAGATTTCATTTCTGTCATCCTCCTCACCATCGGTGTCAGGTTTTCTTGACTTTCAAGTGTCAGTGTGTGATCAGAGGACTCCTGAGAAGTCTTTGTGCAGAAAACAGTACAGTATGACTTGTTATATGTAAATAATAAGTGAAACACTGATGGCAGAGGGGAAAATCCAGTCTTTTCTGTGAATAGAAGACTTTGATAGATTTTCAGACTGTGGGCAGTGCTATCTTTTACTTTAACTTGCTTCTTAAGTGAGCACAGAAGACTGATTGATTTCCTGACAATGTATGTCAGGAAAGTTGATAGGGGGACTTGGACTGTTTAGAAATTATTTTTCAGAATATCAGAAACTTGCTTGATTGCCCTGAATTATCACTGCCTGAATATTTGTACTGAATAAGAAGCACTTTCTGAATTCAGATGGCTATATTGTCAAATAATCCAGATGTAGAATGTATGTAAATTTAGTTAAGATACAGAAAGAACAATTGTGATAGTGTTTGTGAATGATGCTTGGAGAAGAGATGGGACTATGAAAAAAATGTATATCCTACAGGGTCTGAGAGAACCTGTGGCGGTCATGTGCTTATGTCAATTTCATGATTGAAATGTGGAGGTGGAGTCTAGCCTGTTAATCTGGAGGTAGGCATTGAATAGCCAATGAAGCCTCCGTGTGGGCATGGCTTTCTCCTGAGACTTCTGGGATTGAGACTTCTTGCGATATTTCCCTCGTGGAGATGAGAAGCATTCTTCCCAGTTGTTGGGAGTTAATCTCAGAGACAACGAAATACGGACAAGACAAGATGGCTATGTTCCAGGATCTGGAGGACCTGGAGGAGAAGTCACACGGCTTTACCCTGATGGAACCAGACCTCTGAAGCTGGAGAAGCCATGTGGAGATCCCTGCCACCGATAAGTTGCTTCTACCACCACTGGATGCTGTTGACGGACCCTGAGCCCTGGAAGCGAGGAGCCACGGGGAGACCCCTGCCAGTGCTGGGAGTCTGCACCCACTGGCCTGTGACTTTGTGAGTCAGAAGGAGACTTTATAGACTTGTATTGGGCATATGGGCTAATTTTGGACTTATGACTTTGAACTGGACTGTGTTGGGATGCTTTCTTTATGTCCTATTCCTCTTGTATATAAACTGTACTCTTATATCCATATGTGAGTCTATGTATTTGTTTCTCTAGTTTACCTGGACTAACACAGAACCCTACCAAAACAATAGTTCTGGTTATTTATGTTGTATTAAATTCTAAATGAATTATGATTCAAAATAAGGCATAATGGGAATGAAAGAAAGCTTAAGTAAGATTTTCATAATCTACATACCCGTATTTGCTCATCAAAAAGACCACTTTCCCAGGCCTCACTGCAGTTGGGGACCACTTTTAACAGTTCCAGACCTCTCAGGGTGGCTCAGGAGCCTGTGCTGTACTGGATGACCTCATTCTCCGCCTGCGAAAAAGTGGCAAAGCTGCACAGCAGTCTGCAAAATAAACGACTTCCAGTTCCCTACTTTATGCTCTCCTCCTGACTGTGAACAGCTGGGCTAATGTATTAATGTTTCTTTGTATGCCCTCAAATAATTGTCAACAGTCCCTTTGAGTAGCTACTGGTCAAGTGATGCAGGCTTTGTGACAAGGAGTGTATGTATATAAACCTGCCTCACATAAAGTTCTGGGTCTTGGAGGATCGTTCCTCCAGGTATTTCCTGTGCTCCAACTTTTCTAATCATTTATCTCTTAGCTATAAGTTTTCTGATTGTCAATTGGGTCCTCTCAAACCTGTTCATCTTGTAAGAGAGCTGGATTTGATAATCTTACAGCTTCTCATTGGGCGAGGGAGGGAGTAGGAAAGAAAGGATCAAGCAGTGCATGCAATGTGGTAGTGTCCTCCGGTTACTGTTATTGGGTGGACACTCTTACACTGAAGTCCAATACACTGTGGTGGAGATTCATGATCAAGAGCGTGAGGGATGTGTCTGTTTCAAAGAAGGTGATTTCACTTCTGTTGTTAGGGGAGATAAGGTTTTCCCCTTGGAGAAATGCTTGAAATTACCTTTATGGTCCCCCAGGGGGAGAATCTACTTTATACTATGATTAATCATGTATTTTTAACTGAATTTCTCTTAAGCCCTGGTGACTGAGGACCCATACTATTGACTACCTGGACTTTATAGCTCATGCCTTCTCAAGGTGTACAGCATATAATACAGTACACATCAGACAGATCTGAGTTGAAAAATCCAATAACTGAACTGAATTTTACTTTAAGCACATCTGTTGCAGATTAAAGGAACTGATACAGTTCTTTGAACTTAAAACTGTAATGCCCAAGGGCAGCAGTTGGGGACAAACAACCCTATCACAGGGGTTGCCCAATGCATAACAGCAGCAAAATTACAGTTATGAAGTAGCAACAAAAATATTTTTTGTTTGGGTGGGGGTCACCATAACATGAGGAGCTGTATTAAAGGCTTATGGCATTAGGAAGACTGAGAACCACTGCCCTAGGGAAAGAAGAAGAGGAAGACTGGAAGCCAATGGACTTTCACATATGGCAACTTCAGACTGCCATGATTTTGACACTTCGATTTTCTTGGTTTATAAAGACATACCTTAGGTTACAGACTTAGCTCTGCGCTAGTGAATGAGTGTTATTGAACTTGGTACCTTGTATCTAACGCTCCTTATTTTCTTAACAGGATCCAGTCAGTTAAGTTTTTAATATGTAAAAGTGAATATTCCATGTATGATACTCTAAACAGTTTTCTCCATCTCTGTACTATTCTATATCCTAAACCAATGATTAGCTTAACAATACTGTTATAAAAATTACCACACTGCTGACTGCATCCGTGCTGCTCCCAGAAGTTGACTTCATCTTTCATAAAGGGTTGGACATTTTCAGCCTACCCTCTCTCCCCTCCTCCTCTCCATTCTGCACCTGCTTTCCTTTTCTTTTTCCTCTCATTTTGTTACAGACAAGATGATCTATCAATATATTTAGTGTTTGGACAGGAAGAAAATACCAAAAACCCTCTGGGAGTTATTTATGCTTTCTCTGAAAAACTTGATGATGTTGCCATTAAAGTAGAATAGTATGTATAGCTTAGATATATGACTGGATTTTGAGCATGCACTTAACTGTAAGCCCTACCTAAGAAGAATTAGTTCTTGTTTTGTTTTGTTTTTTGTTTTAGTTTTTTTGGGCATCACTGCTCGCCGGTGGTGGGAGTAGGAGGCCCAGCCCCACTGCTGGAATTGAACCTCCATCCCAGTGGGCCGCAGTCCCGCGCACAACCACTACGCCACCGGGGCTCAGCCCGAAGAATTAGTTCTTATGAAGCACCAGTACTCAATATTTAACCCTCACAAAGGGACCATCAGGGGTGTAGCAAAGTGTGGTAAAGAAATTAGATGGTGTGCCAGGCTGCCAGAAATAATAGCATCTGGGATCTTGAAACCTTGTTTTAAAACAAGCATTCATCTCAATGAGGTGCCTGCTAAGTCTACATTGACCCAAGGCTTGTAAATAATAAACCCCAAGATCAAAGAAGGGAAATGTATGAGAACTTTAAATCTGAGCACCTGATTCACACAAGGTTATGGAAGAGATTGCAAGCCCAAAATCCATTTGCAAAGACTCTGTGGAGGTTAAGCCTCCATTGAATATTCTCAGGCCATTGATCAGGCATGAGAATTAATTCACTGTAGGATAGAGTGCATCAGAAAGTGAATTAATGAAGATATAATTGGATTAATGTTTAACATCTTATCATTTGTTTTTCCTCTTGACCCATTCTAAATTGGTTCTGATTTTTATTATTTTCTGATTTTTTTTGATTGAGGCTTTTCTGCATTGTATCTTGTTGTTGTTGCATATGGGGCTTATATATGTTTTTCTTTATATAAAATTCAAGATAGGAAAATGTGTAGAGACTATTAATAACATATAATGGTGGAATGGAAGAGATTAACCTTTTCTTGGTGCGATGGCAGGGGAGATTGGTGGGAATGGGGCGCTACCAACATGGAGTACTAAAAGGAAGAAGTATCCCGCAATTGATTGTGGTGCTGATTGCACCACTTTTTCTAATACACCCAACCAGTTAAATTGTATGGTATGAGAATTATATGTCAACAAAACTGCTAAATATCATTGAATATGTTTTCATAACTATGTGTGAATAAAGCAAATACATTTTCATAATCTAGGAGTAGGGAACTCTGGTGGTGGAGAAGGCTATATGTTGGGCTGCTAACCACAAGGTCAACAGTTTGAAATCACCAGTTGTTCCACTGGAGAAAAAAGAGGCTTTTCACTCCCATCAAGAGGCCCAGCCTTAGAAACCCATGGGCCCTAGCCTACCTACCAGGTCTCTATGAGTTGGAAGCCACTTAAGGGTAGTGAGTGAGCAGTAGGTAAGGACGATGTAAGCATGGCATCTAGAGTCAACATCCAAAGAAATTCTCTGAGATACATAAGAAGACATAGTTGAAAGACAAATGAAAAGCAGTGGCTTTATCATAGTTGTGGTATGATGAATGAGAGTATATAAAATTAATAAGAAACTAGTGAATTCTCCGAGTGAAAAGTCAGATAAAAAATATAACTGGCCAGTATACAGACATGGTTTGAACTCACCAGGGATGAAATAAATGCAAATTGAAAGAATGGTTACTGTCACGGGGAAATATGTGTCAATTGGTCATGAACACTATTTAACAGGAGCATGGGTATTTGGATTGACCCTCTCATTCATTGTGGTGAGGAATATATAATGGTGTATATGTCTGAAAGGCAACAATAGCCTACAAATATAACTAATATAATCATAGCCTACAAATATATGCACACTTTGACCTATTTGTAGGGTTAATATAAAGAAATATCATATGTGTACATGTAAGAGACTTTTTATTTAACACAACACACAATGGAAACAAACTGTATATCTGTAATGAGGATTAGTTTTGAACTCTTGTTGCAACTGATGTAGTCAATCACAATTTGCTGATATGGGAAAGTATCCACAATACATTTGGCAAAAAAAGGTCACAAAACCACCCTTCACATATGGTGCAATAAACTTTCAAAAAAAATTTCACCAGGAATGCTCAGATTATGCCCATCATAAGTTTGCACAGTTTTCCCTCAGTGATGAAATACTATGCATCTCAAAACAAAACAGTGACAAAACCACACATGGCTGGACCAGAGAACATGATACTGATCAAATCTGGTTAATCACATAAGTAAATATATTATATGAGGCCCCCTGCTATCAAGGGAAAAAAAAACCCAAACCAAAATAAAGAGTTTTACACCAAAGGGAATAGACTAGAGTTTGCCAAAGAGGGGAAGGGAAGAGTGGAGGGCTAGACCGTTGATGGGGTCGGACTTGGGTGAAGCAGAAGATGGTGTTCTATAGAAAGATGAAAGAAAGTCAAGGAAAAGGGGAAGGAGAAAATGATTTGGGTTCTTATTCAATAGTTTAGACAGTGGTACATAAAGTCAACAATCTGAAATGTAACCCCAACCATATAGAAAAATAAAAAAAGATGAGTGTCTATTTATTTTCCACTTGATTCAATAATGAATGACATTTTGATAGCTTTCCTTTGCTCTGTTCTCTCCATGTGGACATGTCCATTTGTTTTCAATGCCTCGCCCCATGTTGCATCTTTTTCAATGATTGATTAAGTCCCGTAGTTTGCTCCGATACTTCAAATGGTGACACTTGCTCACTAGTGCCTGCTTCACTAAAGGTAACTTACTTGATTTCAGGGTAAGTGCTCGCTAAGAAAATTTTCCCCTAAATTGTGTTATTATCTGCATTATTTTTGGATACCCCCCATTCATAATTTAGCTCTCATTTCTTTCCTCAGATGACAGTGCTAAAACACAAAAGTACAATCAATTACCTTAAAGTGGAAAGTTTTCAATTCTAGCTTTTATATTATCAAAGGTAGCAACAACAACAACAATAAGACTTTACTGGCTCTGTCTAAAGGGAAATGATTTGTGTCTTCTCAACTTGAGTTTAAAAGTTTCTTAGGGAGGTTTTTCCTTTAGTTTAATCCTGCTCTACAGCCCCACTGCTACCCCCACCCCCAAGGAAAGAGGGATGATAACCTCACAGCATCTTCACCTGGGGAACAGCTGTTCCTCATACAGCTGTGGTGAGCAATCACTAAGCAAATACACGGTGGTCTGGGAAAAGTTCCATCTGTCAGGGAGGCTGATGCTAGATAAGGAGATGATGACAGGTGTTCTGGTGCCGTTCCAACCAACCCTTCTGAGTTCAGCTCCTTTGTTTTGTTCTCACCATCTTGACTAAGCCCATTTTACCTTACAGGGCAAATACTGTTCCCTTGTCACTCTCCTTATGAAACCAAAGTAACTCAGTGTGGACTATTATAGTCAACTTTTGGGGGGACTCTAATCCTTTGTAGGCATGTGTGTGTTTGTGAAAGAGAGAAAGAGAAGGCTGGCAGGTGAAACCAGAAAGTAGAGTGACAGGATGACTTGTGCTCATATCTCCTACAGAAGTTTTAGATTGGGTCTTAGTCTCCTTTCCCCATTGTTTCCCACTCTGCTTTTCAAGTCACAATCCCCTCCTCATTTGGATTTTTTCTTGAGATTTCTTCTCCCTGGAAGCTGTCACTCATCTCGATTTAGTATTTGATAGTTCAATTGTAAAATACAATTTATTTATATTTTAGTTACCCTTAAACTTCATTGTTCAATAGTAAAGATTAGAGCACAATTCTTGAAACAACACTTGTAGTGTGTGGGGACACTGGAAGGTAGCCTGGTCTAATCTCCAGCTACTCAAGCCCTGGTTTGCCTCAAAGTATTCCACAGACTGGGTATAGTGTGAGTTTATAATGGGCACAGGGAGGGAGACGTTTCAAGTTCTCATCAAAAGTATATTATCTTCACTTATTGCCATTGAGTCTATTCTCTTAGTGACCCTATAGCCTAGGGTGGAACTGCTCTATGAGCGTCTAAGACTGTAACTCTTCATAAGAGTAGTGGTTAAGCAATGCTACTGAAAAAAAAAGTAAGTCTGTTAGAAAATTTTCATTCTTTTTTTGTTTGTTTGTTTGTTTTTGTTTGGGCATCACTGCCCTCTGGTGGTCGTGGGAGCTATCCAGCACTGCTCCTGAGAGCCGCCGCTGGATGGAAAATTTTCATTCTTGAGACTTGTTTGGAGGTTCTAGCAGGGGAGCGCAGCTACTCGTATACCCTTGACCGAAGGACGGT
>PVJH01019624.1:0-42451 GCA_004026705.1 Nesogale talazaci
CTTCTGACAAATATCATCTGTCTTCTTTATCTTGGCCTTTAGTGTGGTTTTAGCTGATGAATACCAGGAGAACAACAGACAATTGTCTTGGGTGATCTCGCATCTTTTATAGTACAACCTCTTGCCACAGTCCAGTAAGAAAATGATTTTCCTTCATATTCTCAATGAATAATACTTCTGAGACTAAAAATGATATAATGTGGGCTGTTGGAGTAATACTTCCATACTGCAGAACACCTGCAGTTCAGCCACAGAAGCAGTAACGCAACCACCCTGACCTCCATGGAGTCCGCTAAGCCTAGTCCAACTGCCTTCTCGCCAATTCACATTGGAGTCGAAAACGTGGATTTTAGGATGGATAATCCCTTGAGACTAGTGGGGCGTGGTGATACTTGAAGGGTGGAGGGATGGTGGAGTAGAAAGGGGGAACAAATTTCTCGAATCTGCATGTGACCTCCTCTCTGGGGTGTGGACAATAGCGGGGGGGTGAGGGGTGGAGGTGAGTGAAGTGACACATTAAACAGTGTAAGATATGAAGACGTAATAACAATTTGTAAGTTATTGGAAGTTCATGGGGGAGGAGCAGGGGGGAGGGGAAATATGGGAACTTAGAATTAAAATAATAAAGAACTAGAGGAAAGAGGGGAAGAGGAGCTTATGCTGGAAGGGTTCATGTAGATAATGTAGCAACATGTATACAAATATGCTTAATACAAACAATGTATTAAATGTAAAAAAATAAATGAATCAGAGAAAAACCAAAAAAAAAAAATCAGCCACCATTGTGTGGGTGAAGGGAGACAGTGTTTGGTGCAAGACATGACAAAAAAATAGCAAAAAAATAAATTATCAAGAGTTCATGAGGAAGGGAGAGTGGGGGAAGGGGATCCTGAGCTGACACTATTAGCTCAGTGGAAAGACTATATTTTTAAAATGATGATAGCCACATATGTACAAATGTACTTGACACACTGGATGGGTGGGCGGATTGTGATAAGAGTTGTATGAGCCCCCAATAAAGTGGTTTAATTTTTTTTTTAAATTAGAGTCTCAGAAACCCCCAGGGGCAGGTCTACTCTGTTCTACAGAGTCATTATAACTTAGAATCGACGAGGTGGCGTTGAGTGTGGAAGTTCTGGAAATAATACACAAAGTCCAGCAAGACGATAGGAACTGATGATTTCTTGGAATGAAGACAAAAGCGCAACAAAACCATAGAAGGACAAAAACAATGAAGCAAAGTAGATAATTCATAAAGGAATAGAGAACAGAAGACATCATGTCAGTCACAAGAGACAAAACACTATCTTAAAATTGGAAATGACAAAAGCAAACCAACCTAAAAAGCATTTAAAGCTCAATGAAGCAAAAAAAGAGTCAAGGTTTAAAGCCTGTTAAACAGGAAGATAAAAAACAGAAAAACGGGTAAGAAAAATTCATAAATGAAAGGACAGTACAGAAAATTATGATGAATAATGAAACTAATAATGTTATAAGAAATTAACAAAATAACCTCAATAAAACCATACCTATCAAAAGTATCATTGAATGTATAAGGATTAAATTCACTAGTTAATACAGGGGCTTATAGAATGGATAAAAAAACCTGAGTTTTCGTAGCCTACGCAAGATAATAAGTCACTGAGACGAGTTAAGCATTCTAATCTGAGGGATGAAATATTCCAATGGTCTTTTTGAACTCACAAACCTTGTAATATAATAGAAGGAAAACAAATGTGCATATGAAAGACCAACTTGTAGACTATAACAGCTTTAAAAGAGATAGGAAGGTAATTCAGAGCAGAATGCAATGTCAGTTCGCTCAGGCTTAAATTGAATTAAAAAGAAAAATATTTAAATTTCAATAGCATCAAATATAAATCAATGATTTCTTTCTCACCTACTGAAAGCTTGCTGTAGCCCAGGTGCCTGTCAGTGACAAGTCCCCTCAGGTTCAGTATTTTAGGCTGCTCCAACCTCAGTGTATTTCACTCTTGGCAATTATTTCCACAATTCCTTGGTAAGGGAAGAAAATATTGTGCATAGGGTTTTAAGTGTTGTTGTAAGGAAGTGACAAATATAATTTCTGCTCACATTTTACGGGTTACAAAAAACATATCAGGTGCACCATGTATTGCTGAAGGAAGGTAAGGAATGCAGCCACACCTGACAAGAAGTGCGAGCACCTACTGTCTTATTTTTCCTTTAACTCAATGCTTCTCACCTTGAGAACAGTTTGCAATGTCTGAAAACAGCTTGCTTTTTATAACTGGAAGGTGCTCTTGGCAGGTATGAAGCAGAGATCAAGGGTACTGCTAAAACGTTCTATAATGGACATGACAGCAGGCATCCACGACCTCATGAGTCAGTGCAAGATGTCATCTGAGCCAGTAGTGAGAATCTCGTTATCAGAAACTCTTTTCAGCTGAAAATATGGTACATAGTTGATTCCTTATTTCAGCACATTAGCCCATATAGGATCTGAATATAAAGAAACGTTCTGTTGTGTATAACAAAGCATATAATTATATATATATATATATATGGGCATCAGATATTGCTTACTGATTAACTTGTCCTTAATGAGATGCAGCTGTGCTACATCACGTGCATTAATTGCTTATTCTTGACAAAGCTAAATGACTTGCAAAGAATAACGCACGATGCCACAAATTTTAACTGGAGAGTATGCACTATAACAGAACTCCAACAATTTTTAAATATCAATAATGTCTACTTCAAGAATTCGAAATTGAGATGGAAATAAAAGGACATTTTGAGAAAGTTCAGAAGGTTATCAAATACTTTTTTTTCTGTTCCAAAATGCATCTTGTTGTTATCATTGTTGGGAATTGTGTTAGTCTGGGTATACTAGAGAAAGAAATCTAGGAAGACTTGTGTATAAGAAAAGTTTTATCTATAAGATCAAGTTAGTATTGAGAAAACATCCCCATCCAGTCTAGATCAAGTCCATAAGTTCAATCTTAGGCCATATGTCATATACCAGTTAGTACATTTCTCTTTAGACTCGCACAGCCATGTAATAATGCTGACTGCAAGAAGACCACAGGCCAGTGCATGGAAAGTCTCGTGGATCAGTGGCAGTAAAAGCATCTTGGCTCTGATAGGGGACTCAACTCGGCTCCTCCAGCACATAAGGCTCTGGTTGCATTGGAATAGCTTCATCGGGCTCTTCCTTAGTCATGTCTCCCCGGGAATGGGTGTGCCCAACCTCTGGTGAGCTATTTATCCCCATTGCAACTCCAAATGAGGTCATCAGGTTGCGACCTGATTGACAGTCTTTTCCACCCCTTCACTCTTCAGCCACAAAGTGACACCAGGTTATGTAACTATCACAGACATTGTCAATTCAGTTCCCACTTAGAGTAGCCCTATAAGCAATGTCGATGAACATTATCTGTTGCCACACCATCCTAAATATCATGATGTTTTATGGTTGAGTCAATCATTATAGCCACTGTAGCAATCCATCTTACTGAGAGATTGTCTCTCTTTTTAAGATTGTTTTCTCCCCCAAGGCATGATGCCATTCTCCAGTGGTTGACACCTTTTAATAAAATGTCCAAATAATATGATACAAAGTCTCCTAATTATTTTTTAAAAATCTTTCTACTGGGGGCTTGTACAACTCTTATCACAATCCAGACATCATTCCACTGTGTCAAGCACACCTGCACACCTGTCGCCATCATTTTCAAAACATTTTCTTTCTACTTGATCCCGTAGTATCACCTTCTCATTCTCCCCCTTTCTCCCTCATGAACCCTTTTAAAAATCATTTTATTGGGGTCTCATACAACTCTTATCACAATCCACACATACATCCATTATGTCAAGCACTTTTGTATGCGTGTTTCCCTCATTATTCTCTAAACACTTGCTTTCCATTTGATCCCCTGGTATCTGCTCTTCATTTTCCTCTCCCGCCCTAATCCCCAACTCATGCATCCCTGATAATTTATAAATTATTAGTATGTTTTATCTGTACTATCCTGCACCCTGACTGTCTCACTTACACCCTGTGATTCTTCTGTAAGGTGAGATCCAGTTGCCTATAAATGGGCTTTGGGTTTCCATTCCACACTGCCCCTCATTCACAATGATATGATATTTTGTTCTGGTCTTTGAAGCCTGATCCTATCAGTACTTCATGATCACCCAAGCTGGTGTGCTTCTTACATGTGAACTTTGTTGCTTCTCAGCTAGATGGCTACTCATTTAAGTTCAAGCTTTTAAGATCCCAGACACTATATCTTTTGATAATCAGGCACCATCAGCTTTCTTCATCACATTTGCTTATGTATCCACTTTGTCTTAAGTGATAGTGTTGGGAAGGTGAGCATCATGGAATTCCTGGTAAATAGAACAAAGTGTTCTTGTGTTGAGTGAGTACTTGAGTAGAAGCCTAATATCCATCTGCTACTGTAATACTAAACATATAAATATATGTACATAGATCTATTTTTCCATCATGACACATAAATATATTTACACATTTACATATATTTATCTCTTTAAATTCACTTTTCCTCCTAGTCCTTTCCTCTATTTCCTTTTACTTTCTCCTGGTCCCACTGTCATTTGACTTTCAGTAATTCCTCTCAGTTGCATTGCCTTTAGATTAAGCCCTACCAGGTCTCCTCCACCCTCCTAACCATCAACTTTAGATCATGTGTTTTTCCCTTGTCCCTGAGTTCGTTAACATCTACTCCCTTTCCCTAGCCTCCCCTTCTTCCCCCAGAACCATAGGTCCAGTTGTTTTCTCCTACAGATTGTTTATCCCACTTGGATTCTTTAGCTAGATCTGCAGAGGTTATAATTTGCACAAAAAAACAAGACAGAGCAAAACAAACAAAAGAAAACCAAATGATAACAACAAGAAAAACCAACAACAACAAAAAGAAAAACCTCCAACTAGTTCAATGTCTGTTTGTTGGCCTTTAAGAGTGTTTTCTGGTTGTATCTGATGGGGTGCCACACCCTGGCCCCAAAGTGTACTTTTGGTATTCAGTGAGAACTTGACTGCTCTGCTCCTCTTGCTGTTCTGTTGCATGGCTTTAGTGCTTTGCCTTGGTGTTCCTGATTCTAGGGGACATTTAAACTGTACTTATTTAATGGCAGATTTTTTTCATTCTCTTGGAAGCTCAATACTGTTGGTTTTGTTACATGCCATGAGTCGAGTAAATTCTGCTCAGTCCTGCACCATCATCACAACTGAGTCCGTTGCTGTAGCCGCTCTGTCAATTAGTCTAATGTAGGGTCTTCTCTCTCACTGCCCCTTTACTTCATTGAGCATGGTAAATTCCTCAAAGGACTTGTTCTCTCCTGACAACATGTCCAAAGAACATAAGATCAAGTCATACTGTCTTTGCTTCTTAGAAGCATTCTGGTTACACTTCTTCCAAGAGAAATTTATTTGTCCCTTCAGCCGTGCATGACACGTTGAATATTCTTTTCCTAAGCTATAATTCAAATGTGTCACTTCTCTTTGGTCTTCCTTATTCAATGTGAACTTTTCACATGCTTTTGAGGCATTTTGAAATACCCGGACTTGGATGAGGCACACCTTAATCCTCAAAATAACATCCTTGCTTCTTAATACTCTAAAGAGGTCTTATGCAGGAACAAATGTTTTGTAATGTGTTTTTTGATTTCTTGACTGTTGCTCCCATAAGCCTTGTTTGTGGATACAAGCAAGACAACATTTCTGACAGCTTCAATCTTTTCTCCCTTTTTCAGGATATCACCTTATGGTCCAGTTTCTAAGACTGTGGTCATCTTTACATTCAGTTGTAATCATATTGAATGGTTCAATCCTTGATTTTCATCAACAAGTTCCTCAACTCTTCCTCACATTCATCAAGAAAGGTGTGTCATCTGCATATTGCAGGTTGTTAATAATTCTTCCTCCCTTCCAGATGTCACACCATTCTTCATACAACCTAGCTTCTTTGATTAGTTATTCAGCATACAGATTGAATTAGTAGATTGAAGGACATGAGCCTTTGTTAGTTTTCTGTCAATGGTGCTACAACCATTGTTGGATGATCTTCAGAAAAATTTTACTTGTATGTGATATCACAGATATTGTTCTATAATTTGAGCAGTTTATTGGGTCACCTTTCTTTGGAATAGGAGCAGATAGTTGACCAAGTAGGAGTTTTCCAAATTCAGTTGGGTCATCTTGCGGGGAAACGGGTATCAATATGTGTCTCTTTCAATCAGCTGGCCAAGTATCTCTATTTCAAATCTTTGTGCATTGAGAAGTGAGTTCATGCAGTCCTTCATCGGTTTGCTGAAATATTTCAATGAGCAGCTCATCAATTCTTGTAGCCTTGTTTTGGGCTAATGCCTTCATTGCAGCTTGAACTTCTTTCTTCAGTTGTGTTGGCTCTTGCTCATGTGCTAAAGTGATTGAATGGTGACCACTGTTTTTTGGTACAGTGACTTTTTGAAATCTTTCCATCCTCTTTTGATACTTCCTGTATCATTTGAGATATACTTTTCCTGTAGGATCTTTCAATATCCCAATGGGAGGCTTGAATATTTCTTGAATCCTTTCAGGCTAAGATACACTAAGTGTGTTCTTCCCTTTTGGTCTTCTACCTCTAAGTATTTTCCCGCTTCATTATAATATTCTACTTTGTCTTCTGGATCTGTCATGCAAGTTTTTCTATTAAGCTCTTATGAAATGGAAGTCGATGGTATATTTAATATTATTTGCCAATTCCATATTTCAAGTGAATAAGTTCTTCTTTCCCATTATTTATTATTCATATTTTACAGGCATATAAGGTGAATGAAAATGCCATGGACTGATTCAAGTGTCAGAGTCCTCAAAATGACCCCTTTGCTTTTGAACACTTAAAGAAGCATTTTTCAGTTAATTTGTCAAGTGTAATATGTTGTTTGATATGTTGACTGCTGCTTTGATGGTCACTGATTTTGGATTTTAGTAAAATTAAAGTCTAGACCATTTCAATCCTTTATCTGTTTATCATATTGTTGCTCATTGGTCTATTGGTAATAGGTTTTGATCTTCACAGCAAGTACTTCAAGTCCTCTTCACTTTCAGCAAACAAGATTTTGTTGTCTGAACATCACAGTGATAAATGAGTCTTTCTCAAACACCATACTCTTATTCATGTAGTTCAAGTAATTGGGTTGTTTGTGCAGAATACAGTACTGTGAAAGGTTAGGACACCAAAGCACACTTTTCTTGCTTTCAGACCATATAATATTCTCTTTTATTTATAGGGTTGCCACCTTGCCTATGTATAAATACTATATGAGCATAATTAAGTGATCTGGAATCCATCACAATGTTGAACATCGTTTTCAACAAGCATAAGTAAATGTAGTTCATATGCTTTATAAATAAACACAAATCTTAGCCAAGATCCAGCTAACATTAATGCCTAACATTCCATGTCCTCTAATAAATCTGGCTTGAATTCTTGGAAGTTTCAAGTTAATGTATTGCTGGAACCATTTATTATTTCAGTAAAATTTTACTTGTGTATGATATCAATGTTGCTGTTTGGTAATTCCTGCATTCTGCTGGATCACAGTTCTCTAAAAGAAGCATAAATGTGGATTCAAGTTAGTTTTCTTCCAGATTTTTAACACAAATTATCGAACACTTCCAAGTCTTGCAAATTTTAGTTTCACTAACTCAATTGTTATTTTGACAATTTCTAGAGGCTTTATTTTTGCCAGTGTCTTCAAAGCATTGTGAACTTTTTCCTTCACTATCACAATTCTTGATCATATTCTTTTTCTGAAAATGGCTGAAGATAAGCTGACAATTTTTGATTGAGTGATCTGTGTATTTGTTCCATTTTCTTTTTTTTCTCTCTTTTCATTTCATATTTTGCCCCCTTGTTGATTTTATGTACCACAGGGTTGTTTCTCATTTTTAATGACTCCTTGATCTGTTCAAACGATAGAACAAATTCTCCCCCAACCCCATCATGTACCATCATCACAATTGCTATACTTGAACTCATTGTTGCTGCTGCCATGCCAATGCATTTTGTCAAGTGCCCTGCCTCTTTTCTTATACCCTCAAGTTTACTTTCTAGTCTACGTTCTGCTTTCCCTTTTCCAGGGAGTTGTCCCTCATGATAGCATGTATGTCTTAGCTTCTAAGAAGCAGTCTCACTAAGCTTGTCCTCTCACTTTAGATTAGTGTATTCTTCTAGGCGGCAAAGGCTTGCATTAGGCACACCTTCATCCTCAAACTGCCATGTTTGTGCAGCAGATTTGCCAGTGCAAACATCATTTGATTTATTGACTGTTATTTCTCTGAGCCCTTATTGAGAATTCAAGTAAAATTACAACCTCGACAGATTCAATCTTTTATCTGTTTACCATTGGTCCTGATGTGAATTTTTTGTTTTCTTTACATTGAGTCGCAATCCATACCATGACTACAGTTTCATTATTTTCATTAGAAATTGCTTTGGGAAACCCTGTTGTGTCACGTGCATGTTGCAGGCTTTTAATATGCCTTCTTTCTATTTGGATGTTGTGCTTTTCTTCATAGCATCCAGCTCCTCCTATTACTTACTCTGCATCCTGATAGAATATGCTTTGTGAAAGGACACAACATTAACACATGCTATTTCTGATTTTGAATCATGACATTTTCCCTTGATCTATTCAAACAACTGCCTCTTTGCCTATGTACAGGTTCCACAATGGCACAATGAAGTGTTTGGAAATTCTCCTTCTTTCCAAAATATGCCACTAAGGTTTCAATGTTATTCATATTTTTTATGATTCACAGAGTGAAATTTATTTTCAATTAAGCATCTTTCTGGTATTCTCTTCTTGCAGCCAAGAATCTTCTGATATCCCTTATTTAATGGCCTCTTTTAAATCTCACATGAAATTCTGATACCATGACTGCTAAAAGGCTAAGCAAACTTGTCATGGAGTAAGTATGGTCAAAGTGCTCCTTGGTGGCTAGGATTGCAAGATTTAGCTACTCATATACTTTGGAAATGATGTCAGGAGAGACCATTGCCAGGAGAAGAACATAATACTTGGTAAAGTAGAGGAACAGCAAAAGGCCCATCAAAAGATGGAGCGCCATAGTGGCTGCTGTGCTGGGCTTAAGTATAGAAACCTTTTTAAGAATGCTACGTCACTAGGCATCGGGTCACTGTGTTAGAACTGATTTCATAGCATCTAATAACAGACAACAGCAACAGCCTTGTGATTGTACTGATTCAATCATTTTAAGTTATCAAACGAAATGTTTGCATCTGCTTTTCATGATTTTGTTCGAGAATTTCTGCATTCCGTCAGGTCACCCTTGTTTTGGAATGATCTCACGTATGGATCTCTTCCAGGGAGTTTCCCCCTCGCCAGCTGTCAATCAAATTTCTTGACATACTCTGGTGAGTGCTACTGTTCCTGCATCCAGCCTGGAGTTGCAATATGAGAGATTCTATAGAGAAAAATAGCCATGGAGCATTTTGTCTAAAGAATCCTTCAAATTTTCCAGCCAAGGCATACATCTCTGACCATTCTTTCAGCTTTAAAAATCCTGAACCTATTCTAATTTTTCAAATCCAGGTTTTTGCACATTTCATAACAATCCTTTGTCCTCTCAAGGTTTCCTTTGAATTTTTCTCTTCAACTCTTTCACTTTATCCTTTGCCTTAGCTACTTGATGTTAAAGAAAGTATGAATCTCTTCTGACAACAGATTTGATCTTTTCGTACTGTTCTGTCTTTGTAAATGAAGTTTGCTTTCTTCATTTTTGTTATCTTTGATGTCACCCCACTGGTTGCTTGGTCTTTCTAACTAGTGGTCAATGAATCAAATCTTTTCTTGGAATAGTCTCTAAATTCAGGTAGAATAGACTCATGGATATAACTTGGTTTTCTTGAACTTATTTTATTTTTTTTAATTTTCAAATTCCGTATGAGCAATTGCTGATGTTTTGCAGTCAGTTCCTTTGACTAGTGACACTGAATTCTCCATCTGCTGTATTCCACCTGGTGAAGTCCATCTATATAATTATCATTATGTTGTTGAAAATGGTATTTGCAATGAATAGGTTGTTTTTCTTGCAAGATTCTACCACACAATCTATTTTGTTCCTATTATCAGGGTCATCTTTTCCAGTTTCTTCTTTTTCCTCTTTGTTTCTAAAAATTGTGTCCCAATCACCAATAGTTACTATTTTGCACCATCCCTTTTTTATACCAAAGACTATCTTTTAACCAGGTGTTCTCCCTACACTTTATTTCAGAAGATAATTATTTATATGTCCCACTGCCATTGGGTTGATTCCAAGTTAATTCAAATAGTTACACATCATGCTTTAGTAAAAGCACATTTAATGATTTGGAATTTAAATTCTATAGGAGAGTTATAAAATGGATATAGAAGTGAAGGATGTGTTACCAATTATCTAGAATGGCAACTGGAGGAATTTGATGACTATAATAAACATATAGATACTAGAGGAATGTATCGCTCTTTGGGAATATCATACTTTCACTGTTTGATATTTTGAATTTAGGTGCCTTATGTACCCAATTGGCCCATGGGGTATATGTCTCTACAGTTCAGAAAAGACATCAGGGATGGAGATACCAATGTGCAATTCATCTGTACAAAAGTAATGATTCAAGAGTATGAATAGTGTCCGTGATCAAACTTCAAAAGGCCAAAGCTTAGTGTTTAATTTCACTGCAAGCTCTGATGAGAAAACACAGAGGCAGAATGAAATCAAGAGCTAATTATATCACAAAAATTCAGAGAAGAGTTACAAAGATTACAAAGAGGTTAATGTGATATGCCAGGAGAGGCGAAATACATTTAAGATTCAGACATCTATTTTTAATGTAAGCTATTTTAATGTAAAATATTGAAAATAATAGCTTTATACAGGGATCACATTTCTATAACATATTACCTTTTTTCACAAATAGTATCACTTAAAATTCTCTTCACAACTGTTACACATAGAACAGTTTTTGTGAAACCGATTTTCATAGTGACAAGAAGCTACACACACTGAGATTTGCCATAGTTGACAACAAAGTAGCCAAACTGTAATGCAAGCATTTAATTTACTTCTGGTTCAGGGCTTTTCCCCTGCTTTCCCCAAGCTATTCTAGACAGTATTTTCTTGATAGCAATGGTGAATTAACTGCCATTCCCCAAAAACATTTTAATCCAGTATATCTATGCCTGCATTACATGAACAACAGTTATCCTACAGGCTTCCTACTGCACCTGCCATAATTCCCATATCTGCCATTATTCATCCAGGAAGAGACAAAGTCACCAATGCAGTGGGGAAAGATTTTCAGTCTTTGGTGTTTAAGGATGGTGAAAGTAGAATCAGGAGTTTCTACTATTTTGTGGTGAAGAAAGGTCATTGTTTCGTTCATAACCTTCTCCAGTTTGGAAATAGAACCCCAAGCAACTATATTTTATCAATATGGATATACTTCAATGGGTAAAATTGAAGCATGTGGTTGGCTTATCATGCAAATATGAATATGAATATTTAGCAAAAATAAAGACCTTAAGTAGAGATTCCCTCCTGTAGACTTCTCCCTTAATGAAGTTGTTAGCTCTTTCCCACTGAACCAGTGTCCTCTTCTGGCTAACACCTTGTCCTTGGGATGACATTCCCAAGAACCCTTTCCTATCTAGTAGGAACAGAGCTATAGGACTGACGTTCTCAGAATCTCAAATGTGATAACCTTAAAAAAGGATGGGGCATTGTTGGAAACAATTATTCTAAAGGATTCTTATGAAACCAGAGCAGGTTTTCAGTATATACAAATTAGATTTTGTTGTTGTCTATTTTAAATAACATACTGCTTCAGACAATGGAGTACATTGAAGCAGAATGCTAAAATTTTAGACAAGTTTGTAACAGATAATCAATTCTTTGAAACGTGTTCCCAATTTTCTGGCACTATTGATAATTTCATGAAAGATTAGTGGTTCATTCTGGAGGCAGGAACCACCGTTATACTTCTACAAATGTAACACTTAGCATGGTAACCCATGAAAAGGCCATTTTGATTGGCCACAGAGTACCAACAGCTTCACTGAGAAGCACAGGTGAAGCACTATAGCATAAGGAACCCTGGATTGCATATAAAACAATTGGATATATTTTCATCTTCTTTTTGACCCTTTATCCTGGATCTGAAAAGTTAATGCTCCAAATTATCTCCCTGAACCCAATTTAGAATCATAATTTTTGTATTATTATTCCTAGAAGCAAATCTCATATTGGATAAATTTCATGTCTCACAAAAGTTAACACGTAATCATACAATGACCAACATTTTAAATTTTAAAAAATATTAATAAGTCATTTTATTGTATCAAGCACATTTGTATATATGTTGCCAACATCAATTGCAAAACATTTTTTTCTACTTGAGGCCTTTTTTCAGCTCCTTTTTTTTTCACCCCACTCTCCCCTATCCTCGTAAACCTTTGATAATATATAAATTATATTTATTTTCATATTTTATGCTACCTACTGTCTCCTTTCACTCACGTTTCTGTTGTTCATCCTTCTGGGGGAGGGCTAGTGATGGTTGTATGTTGATCACTGTGGTCAATTCCCCCTTCCCCACCCACCTTCTTTCATGCCTTCTTTCATGGCATCACTACTCTCTTTATTGGTACTGAGGGGTTACTCTGTTCTGGATTCCATGTGTTGAGAACTCTCATCCGTACTAGTATACATGCTCTGGTCTAGCCAGATTTGCAAGGTACAACTAGGGTCATGATAGTGGGGGAGGGCATTAAAGAACTGGAGGAATGATGTGTGTGTTTTATTTTCTGTGCTGTACTGTACTCTGGTTAGATTGTCTCTTCCTTGTGACCATTCTGTGAGGGGGCATGTCCTATTTTCCACAGATGGGCTTTGGATATCCATTCTGATCCCCATTCATTTGCATAAAAATGTTGCTTGTTTTGAGTCTTCTGATATCTGATACCTGATGACATCAACAACTCCTATCACACAGGTTGATGGACTCCTCCCCTGTGGGCTTTGTTGCTTACCTGCTACATGGCACCTGGTTTAACTTCAAGCCCCAGACACTATATCTTGTAATAGCTGAGCACCATCAATACAAATATATCTGCATAGCCTTGCATCCCTATCATTGCATAGAATCATGTTTACATATGTGCAGGTCTAGGTTTACACCTCTAAAAATGTCTTTGGCTCCTAGTTCTTTCCTCTATTTCCTTTTACTTTCCTCCTGCCCCACCCTCAGGTTCAACTTTCATTCCACTCTTTGTACCACCTCTCAGTCATATTGCATTTGCTCAAATCCCACCAGGTATTCTATGGCTTCTTCACTATCAATTTCAGACTTCTCTTGTTCCCTTGTCGCTAGGTTTGTTGGTTCACTCTCCTCTTCCCTCGTTTCCTCCTCTCCCCAGCCTCTCCAGAACTGTCAGTCCCATTATTTTCTCCTGGGATTGTCTATCCTGTCTATCTTGCTTGCTGAAAGTGAGGACAACTTAAAGTGGTTGCTAATGAACATAAAGGGTTATAGTTATTACTATAGTTTACAATTCCATGTAAAGAAAATTTCCGTGTTAGCAGCCCAACGTAACCAACTAAGCCACCCTTAGGTATAAAGTTCTTGGTCTAAATCCACCAGCTGCATAGAGGGAGAAAGAAGACATTACCTGTTCCCATAAATACAGAAACCCTCTCGAGGTTAAGCTTGACTCAGAATTGACTCACAGGCAAACAAAAACAGAACAAAACACAAAACCTCACTGCCATCAACTGGATTCTGCCTAACAGCTCTATGGGAGGGAGAAGAACAGCCCTTTTGGGTTTCGGTGACTGTCACCATTAAACTGCTTGTCTTGCAGCTCACAGTCTAGCACATAATCACTGAGTCATCATGGCTTCTTAACTCAATGGCAGTGGATTAAAAAAATTTATATCCATATCTCTATATGCATGACTTCATAGTAATGTAAAAGTACTATAGTGCTTGAAATTAAAAATGCTCCATAGATTATATCCAGCTTATTCTGCACATTTTTACTATTTTAATCATTCCAGAAAATAAATCAACCAATTTATTCCACTTTCATATAAAATGGGCAAGTGAGACTCTGAGGCTGAACCAAATATAAGAATGACATGCAACAGTTTTCTGTTTGGCTGAGATGCGCCTCAGAGTTCATTCCATTTTGCTAACGTGGAAAATATTTTTTCCAAAAACACTGATGCCTCTCTTCCCACAATTTTGTTTACGGAACACTAAGCAAATAGAAACCAATTTTTAAAAAGATTATCATCATGGTTCATTCTGTGGGACAAGATTTTTACACTTGCATACCTCCCAAGTTATATCAGAAAATGTGAAATGCTATCAATGAAGGAAGAGATCTTAGGAACGTTTGCTAAGCATTTAGATAACATTTTACCATCATTGATAGAAATAATCCCTGAGAGTCATTTCATAAATTCTTCAGTGCACGGCAAGCTGAGGAAAGCTCTCCTGTACAGCGTTACAGATCGCAAGCTGTGAAGGACATGCCCTAGCCCACCCACAGCTCACAGAGTTTGCACGACAAAAGAATAATCAAATTGGTAATGCAACAGTACATGGCATAGATTGCCATTTTGCAACAGGAGTGGTTAAGTCATGCATAATGAAGTGATTTCCTCTAGAATAATTTATAGAACAGGCACATTAGCAGAGCATACTCCCCTAGATGTGTGCAAATGAACTGCACCTGTGTCCCAGGAGCACTCTGGTTTCTGGTCACATATTTGAAACCTGTCTTACGTAATTGTTCTTAGGAGGCCATAGGGCAGCAAGAGTAAGGAAGAGAGGATGTTTTTGTTTTATTTTTTCATGCTCTGTGATTTGCTAAAACGGTTTACTAAGGAGAGTAATTTTGAACATCCAGCAGCTGCCAAGCCACCATAGCGTCTCCTAATTTATGACATCCTTTGGATTGGAGTCACTGCTTTCCATCATAGTACTGAGTTTCAACCAGTGGGCAATGCTGCCAGGAGCCCTGATGGCATGGTGAATAAGGTGTTAGGGCTGTTGACACATAGTCAGCAATTTGAACTCACCAGACACTCTGAAAGAGAATACAAGACTTTCTGATCCCATAAGGATTTATAGCCTTGGGAACTTAACAGGGCCAGATCTACTCTGTCCTATTAGCTTTCTGGAAGTTGGTATTATATAAGTTGTTTTCCCTTTTAACAATGCTATTATATAGGTTAGCTACAGGATACAAAAGAAGAAGTTACAGCTATACTTAAAGTATTATTCCAAAACAAGGCTCCAAAAATGATGGTGTAACACTCGAAATGTTTCAAACAATTGATGTAGCATTGGAAGCACTTGCTGGTCTATGCCAGGAAATTGACAAGATAGTTACTTGAACAAGTGAATGGAAGAGATCCATCTTTATACTTAATACAGAGAAAGGTAACTCAACAGGATAGTCAAATTGTCAAACAATGTAACTAATATATCCTGTAAGCCAAATTTCACTGAAGATAATCCAGAAGTTCAGGCCAAATTCAGAAGAAGACAAGGAAGAGGGGATATCATTGCTGATACGGATGAATCTTGGCTGAAAGTAAAGTATCTGAAAGATGTTTACATGTGCTTTATTGACTATGCTAAGGACTTAGATGGCATGGATTGTAACCAACTATGGATAACCTTGATAGCATTGGGACTTCCAGAACACTTCATGGTGTTCATGTAGAAAATGTATGCGGATCAAAAGGCAGTTGTGTGCATAGAATGAGGGAATCCTGCATGATTTGAAATCAGGAAAGGTGGTGCATCAGCATTGACCTTTTCACCTACTTATGCAACCTTCTGGTGAGCAAGTCATCAGAGAATTTGGATTATATGAAGAAGAAAGTGCCATCAGTGTGGAAATAAGGCTTATTCAAAATGTGTGATCTACAGATGATACAACTTTGGTATCCTTTCCATTGAACTGTAATTCTGACGGAGGGATCAATTGTTTATCTTCATCAGCAAGTGCTTTAAGTCCTCTTCACTTTCAAGCAAACACATTTTCTGAAACTCCTTAGAGTTAGTCAAACAGGATATGATAAATGGAGAGAAGATTGTAGTAGTCAGGTTTATGCCTTGGTTGGATCTAGAAGCAATGCTCATGGAAGCAACAGATGCGAGAGCAAAAGACTCACTGCATTGGGTAAATCTGCTGCACAAGACCTCTGTAGACTATTGAAAAAGCAAGAATGTTACTTTTAGGACTCCTGGTACACTTGATATTTTCAGTCACCTCATACACATGTGAGAGTTGGGTATTGAATAAGGAAAGTCAAAGAAGCACTAATGTGTTTGAATTATGGTCCTGTCAGAGAACATTGAGCATATCATAGACTGCCAGGAGAACAATATCACTCTTTAAAATCTAGCCAGAAGGTTCCTTAGAGGCAAAGATGGTGAGACTTTGTCTCATTGACTTTGGAATGGGCTATGGAGAGACCAGTCACTAAAGAGAACATCATGCTTGGTGGAAGGGCAGCAAAAAAGAGGTACAATGGCTACGAAATCGAGATCAAAAGTAAAAATAATTGTGAGCATGGCACAGGCCTGGGCAGTGTTTAGTTCTCTTGTACACAAGGTAGTTATTAGTTGGAACCAACTTGATGGGAACTAACAAAGAAAATCA
Source organism: Nesogale talazaci (assembly GCA_004026705.1). Taxonomy (NCBI): domain Eukaryota; kingdom Metazoa; phylum Chordata; class Mammalia; order Afrosoricida; family Tenrecidae; genus Nesogale; species Nesogale talazaci. The sequence continues at coordinate 16,735 of PVJH01019624.1, forward strand.
TGGCTGAGAACTATGACTCAGACAAATTACATGCAATCTTAACAATCACAATTATAAATACCAAAGAAATTGAAGCTATCAAATATTTCAATGTTCTTGGATTAATAAGCAGTTCTTGGGTGCATAAGCAAAGCCTACGAACCAGTACTCAATAAATCAAAAAACCTATTCTACTGGTATGAATGTCTATGGAAGACCTTTTTCAGGTTTTCTTGCCTGAAGGGTGGAAAAAATTGTCTCAGGATAAGTAAGGCAGTGTTTTTAAAACTGAGCACCATAAGGCTTCATCGCCTTACTTCTGACATGGCACTGTGATAATTACATCATCTGGTGTCAACTTGCAGAGGAGTGGAGTCTAGCCTGCTAATCAAGTCACTGGTTGATGACCTTACTTGGAGGTGCTAAGGTGATAAATAGCTTGCTGGAGGCAAGATGACAGACACACTCCCTGCGAGACATTCCTGCTGACAAGCCACATGGAGCTACTCTAGAGCCCTGAAGCTTGAGAAACCAGCAGGGGACCCCTGCCAGCACGCACATGCTTCCACTGCCACTGGATCCACAAGACTTTCCAAACACTGGCCTGTGATCTTCCTTTATTTGGCATCATTTCATATGTTGTGTGAGTTAAAGAGGAATTTATAGATCACTATCAGGCATATGAGCTAATATTGGACTTGTGTACTTGATTTGAGCTGGACTGGGATGTTTACTCAATATTCAATTGCTCTTGTAGATAAAGCTCCTTCTTATACACAAATGAGTGTCTATGAATTTGTCTCTCTAGCCCACCCACAAGGATATCTCAAGAAAATACATCATGAATAGTAATATAGAAAGACAGTCAAAAAGGAGAAGATCCTCAAATGAGACGGGTTGACATAGTGGCTACAAACATCAGTTTAAATGTAACAATCATTGTGAAACTAGGGCAGAACTTTGTACTATTTTGGTATGTTTTACCGAAGATTGTAATGAGTCAGAGACAACTTAGCATACCCAACATGAATGATGCTAAGTAATTTGCTAGGAATATAGTTGTGTTTTTTATGCCAATGATTGTGTGGGGTCTTCAGTCTATCTTGTTCTCAAAATCCATTTTATGAGTAAGTAATTAGAGACTCAGAAAGTTAAGTAACTTGAACAAAGTGAAATAATGACTGAGCTAACTAGCTCGGTCAGTTTGATTTTACCCAAAAAAAGGTTAAAAAGTATTATCAAACTAAAAAGATATTAAATAAAAAAAAACAAAAAAAAAAACAATCTCTCAAACATTATTTTAGTAAGCATAAATGAAAGTAAAGGGCTACTTTGTGAAATTAAAAAAGGGAATAGAAATTCCAGAGAAAGAAAAAAGAATATTGTAAACAAACAAGAAACAACTATAAATGGCTGAACTTCCAACACTTTGAGGTACTACCAGAGCAGTCAAGGGGCCTTGGGGATTGAGTCTGGAAATATCATGCATTGGTCAATTATCAAATGTTGTTTGATTATTTAAACTCAGCAATTTTGTGGGTAAATGGAAGGAAGTGGTTATGCATAGCTCGAGTCAGCGTGCAATCTTCTGTATAATTTGTCATTGTGTTGGCTCAGCATTCAACAACTGTCAAGAAAATACCAAGAGAGATGACACCTCTACAGTTTTGCAGTCAAAGTATATAAGCACATTCACAAGCTCATGCATGTGAGAATGCTTGTGTAGAGATGTGGAAGCAAAATATACCTAAAAATCTCCCAAGTTTATCACCAGGTTCAATTTTTGTTATGGCTAATTATGGGAAATTTTGAAATGGTTTCAATAAAGGTGAATATGATAAAAAAAAAGTGAAATGAAGCTGAAGTAACTATTTTCTGAGATATAGGGAAGGGAAAGCCCTGAAGGAGAAAATAGAGACAGACATATTTTTCCCATTATGATGTTCCCATATAATTTCAGTTGAGTTACTGCATTTTTTTTAGTTTCTTTATTAATGTCTTCATGAGTACAATACTACCTTGTAGGTCGCAAATGAAATTGAGTTTAAAATATGATTTGAAGATGATGTTCATTACATAGAAATTCACATTTGAAATGGAAGTCTTCATTTATTTGTGCAGAAAACTAAAATGCATTCCTGAATAGACAATAATAGAGTTAGAGGAGATGGAATGAGAGAGAAAGGAAGGACGTTTGAGAGGAAAGGGAAGTTCTGCTTACTACTTTTGGGGCTGCACTGAGTGAATACCTAGTGCACAGGAGAGACATTCTGTACTAAGACTATTAAGTAAGAATTCATTGGGGCTGAGGCCCGGTGGTGTAAGTGGTTGAGTGCGGGACTGTGGCCCATGGGCTTGGCGGTTCAAATCCAGCTGCGGCTCTCAGGAGTAGCACTGGGTAGTGCCCACGACCGCAAGAGGCAGGGGACCACCCCCTCCCCACCCAAAAAAAGAATTCATTGAAAATAGCATATGTTAGCTTGTAACCATTTAACTTTTAAAATAAAATTTCCAGTGCAATAATGGTCCATACTTACAGAGACAGTTAATGAAAACTAGCTTCAACCAGAGATTATGTTCAAGAAATGATCAAAATAAATATAATTGGCTATTGTTGTTAGGTTCATAGTTAGTTCTCACTCAACACATCCTCATGTAGAATAGAATGAAAAACTCCCCAGCCTCACACCATCCTCACATTTCTTCTATGCTGCTATGAGTTCCTCACCCATGCTGGGGCCAGTGGATTAAATCATCTCATCGAGATCATCCACTTTTTCACTGACCTTGTACTTGGGCCAGCAGGCTGTCCATTTGTAGGAATAATGTGTCCGACGTACATGGGGGAAGGCTGCCCAGTAGACTGTTAGGAGATCAGTAGGGCTTCACTCTCTCCAAGACAGATTTACGTGGCAGTCCACAGTTTTTAATTTTCTTTATCAAGCATAACCAAACTGCATTAATCATTCTCTAATCGTATGCATATTCTCAAAAAACAAACTCACTGTTGGTGAGTTGACTCCAGTCCACAGTGGCACCTGAAGGACAGAGTGGAATTGTCCCTGTGGATGTGTGAGGTTCTTAGTCACTATTGGAGTAAAGTCTGGGCTTTTTCCCACAGAGTGGCTAATGGTTTCAAACTGCTAGCCAATTACTTCAGTGGCCACAGAGTAAAAAGTTCATTGCAAGCAGGGAAACAGATTTATATTTTGTGTATTTTTGAACAAGTTACTTGAAAACTTTCAGGTTGAAAGTCCCAAATGATTGCATATTATATAGTCTCTTCTCAAAATATTTTTTCACCTTGCATGTCCACTGTCTGTTGATTATACATCTTCTTCCAAGACAGCCAAGATGAGACCTCAGCTCAATTTTCCCCTTCTGTCTCTTCCAAGCCCAAGTCATGTTATTGGTGATCTAGCTCTTTCTTCATTTTTATATTTCATTAGATATGGATTCTAGTCTTCTATTAAGGCCATTATAAACTTGCCTAGGTTGGGGCTAATGTCTTAGTAGCTCCACAAATGACTACACTTGGTTCACTGCTTTCTGGAAAATTCATCTTCTTAGTACAGATCTCAGCTTAAGTTCACTGACACGAAAGAATATTTCCCTGCCCTTACCAAAAAAACACTTCAATTTTTTACTCCCTTTAGAGCTATTTGAAAATATGTACCAGTTTCAGTGCCATGTTACCCCCTGAGTTACTGAACACAATGCTCAATAAGGTTTTATTCGGTAAATCTCCACTGAAGCACATGTTCCAGTCTTGCTTCTGTGGCAGTGCTGGATGTGCTGAACCATCAATGTCTTGGTTTCCTGCTGAGTGAATGTCAGTGGAACACCTAGAGATCTTGTAGTATTAAATCTTTACTTAGTTGATTTCTACCTATTCTCTATAATGTAATCAGTTGGGTTAATTTATTCTAAACTTTCTTTTTGTATTTCTGCTTCTGGTCAAGACAAAGGCATAGAAATCAGACAAATATTTCCATCTGAAATAACTTAAACACTGCATAGAGTATATGAAATAGTTTTTGAGGAGCTGGATATAATTTTGAGAGGCACTAAATATTAGACAGAGACTTGGTAATGCAACAATTAAGTACTTATCAAATATTTCCATCTGAAATAACTTAAACACTGCATAGAGTATATGAAATAGTTTTTGAGGAGCTGGATATAGTTTTGAGAGGCACTAAATATTAGACAGAGACTTGGTAATGCAACGATTAAGTACTTATCATCTGGGTACTTAAAAGCTTAAACAAGTTAAACAAGCAGTCATCTAGCAGAGAAGCAAAAAAGCCCACATAGAATAAGCACACCAGCCTGTGTGATCATGGGATTTCGACAGGAATACATACCAGAATTTCAAAAACTATTCATCAAATTGACATGACAGGACATAGGCAAGGTGGAAACCCCAAACTCATCTGGAAGATAATTGGTCAGGCCCTTCCAGAAGGGCCACATGAAGGGATAATATATCCAGGGTACAGAATAGCGTGGAGGAAGCACATAACTATTTTTTAGTTCTATAATGTTTCCTCTCCTTACTTTAAAAAAAATCCTTTTATTGAGGCTCATACTACTCTTTTCACCATCCATACGTAGGTCCATTGTGTGTCAAACACATTTATTCATCTATTTTCTTCATTATTTTCATAATGTTTGCTTTCTATTTAAGCCCTTGGCATCGACTCCAGATTTTCCACTCCCTGCCTGCTTCCCCTTTTCTCATAAACCCTTAATAATGTATAAATTACTGTTACTTTGTCATATCTTACACTGTCCGATGTCTCCATTCACCACGTTCCCTATTGTCCCCTGGGAAGACGTATAATACAGTCTTTTTCTGAAACTGCATGATACCTGATTTTCAGGTGCATGAACTAAAAAATATGCATAAGACAAAGTTAAACTCTTTAGCTTAAAAAATAATCTTCTAATTGCTCCTGTTAAAAATAGCCATTATATTTTAAAACTAAATTTGTATTCCATTTTTGTTTATGAAAATTCTCTTTAAAAATCTTCCATATGTGAATAATTTCAATATTCACTTTAATTTCCTAGTGTATGGCATTCAAATGTTGGTCTAGGCAAGCTGTCAGTTATCAAATTCAGCGTAGTAACAAGCTGTGAATTCATGAGATTGACGCAGGAAGTCACATAAAAGATGCAACAGTCTTTGATTTGTCTCAGGCAAAAGTGAATTTCTGTACCTTTGAAAAGTAAATTTTTAGAATTTGGGAAAATCGTGAAATTGTCTTAGCACTGAATAATTCTCCCCTTACTTTTATGGTCTTAGTTTTGCCTCATTGATCTTGTTAGATCTGTGTATGTTAACTTTGTATAATTAAGATCATTTGATGCATGAAATCCAAGATAGGTCAACTCTTCAGAAATAGTCATGTGAGAAAGGAGTCTCTAACAGGGGAGAAAGAGATGAGGAAGAGTGGGGGCAAGAGGGAACCAACAGCAAGGGTGACTGTATAACCATTCTAGGGGAAAATGAATGACAGAATTGAAGGTGAATGGATACATTGAATGGGGTAAAACATGGCAAAAATTAATAATAATAATAATAATAATAATTCCTGGGGCCAGGATGAGGGAGCATAGAAAAGAGAGTTGATATCAAAGAGTTCAAGAAGAAAGATAGTGTCTTGAAAATAATGGTGGCAGCAATTGTATGATTATGATGATCTAATTATATTTATCTAATTGAATTATGGATCATTATAATATCTGTAAGACCTTCCAATAAATGACTTTTAAAGGAAGACAGAGTTAAATCACAAAGGCACTCCATGTATTTAAATATAATAAAGCAAAAAATGAACAAAAGTGGTTTGAATGTAGAAAGAATGTCCTAGCTTCAATGGCCCTAAAGCAAAAAAAATAAATCTGTGATGTAAGCTCAGAGAGATAAGGATATAAGGCAAAGATCCAGCATGCAATATTTGATATATCACATGATGTGGTCATAAGAAAACATGGTTGCTACCTCCAAAAAACATAGTAAGTAATTTAAAATTTTGATAATTCCATTTTCTTCAGCAGTGTCAATAGTCTCCCACAAGTGTCTAACATTACACTCTGAAACTGCCTTACACTAAGAGCACAGAAGTAATGTGCTTATATACTTTATATGCTTACGTCAACTCTTAAGGTGTCACTGCCCAATTATTTTGTCAAGTACAGTGGGCCACAATAATCAGTAATTGAGTGTCTAGTGTAGATAAACTATTGGGAATACAAGTAACTACCTTGAAGAAGCTTGCATTCTACTAGGGAGACATATCGACATTTCTGTATCCTCTGGTAAACGTTGTGTTGGAGAACCCTACTGACATCTCTTATCTGAAACCTTTTGACTAGATTTATTGAATAATTCAGGAATTTTCAATTTTAGGAAGGATTGTATGAGAAACAAGTATTATGTTTAATATATAATGATGTTAGTTTAGGAAATCACCTAGAATCGATGAACATTTACATCAAGTATGCTAAGTTTTATAAATACTCTCGTATATGTTCAGTTCATTTTTACTCCCAAATAAGTTCAGGTCAGGACAGGCTTCACCACTAAATAATTTTTTCATTGTCTTTGTTTAGGCATCATATACACTTAAAGAGTTGTGTATAGATGTCAAGTTCACAAGGGGCTGTCTTTGTTGGTTGGATTTTATGTCTACCTCATGGTCCCTGTGTGGGCAGAGAGGCAGAGCCCAACCTGTCAATCAAGTGTAGCTGGATGACACCTCCTTAAGGGTGTGGTCTTTTGCATAAGACCAAGGGACACTGGAGACACTGGAAACTGTTCTTCTCTTGCCCTCTATCTTCATCCTCGCTGGCTCTCCATGTCTGCTGCTAGTGCCAGCCCCATGTGGACTGCCTGACCCAGAATGCTTCCAGAACCCTGCCGTGTGGCCACTGACCTTGAATCTGCATAACTGCACCCATCTGTCTGTGTTCTCTCTCCTTTCCACGTCACCTTTCAGTGACCTCAGCCTATGGTTATGAGACTAGCATTGAACCTATGCACTTAAGTTGGATGAGGGCACCTTTTTAAAAACATATATCATTCATTGGGAGTCAATACATATATCTTATCACTCTTTAGTTCAATTGTGTCAAGCAGAAGTATACAATTGCTACTGCAGTCAATTTCCAAACATTCTATTTCTCCTTGGACTCCTTGACATCATCTCCCTGTTTCCCGCACCACCACTGTGCTTGGCACCCACTCCTGAAACTCTTACTCTATAGGTTGCCTATAAGTTCATCAATCCTGGTTTTCCTATACTGAAACTCAGGAAAACATATAACACAGCATCGTGAGATTGGCCTTCAATGACATATCATCTCTGATATACCCTCTCATATGAACAAGAAAAAAAAAAACCAGAAAATATTGGAAACCAGATCCTATCCAACATCCATCAGAGAGGGGATAAAGTGGCAAAGTTTTAACCATTCAAGTCATGTTTTTCCCTTTGATCTTCCATACTCAAATCTTCAATGCGATCTGTTAAAGTTACCACTTTCCTCCCATCCTTCAATTGTGCATCTATAGTTTTCTGCTAAGCAGTTTCTCACAATTTAGGTTCTGATACTAATGCTTCCTTCTACTCTAGATTATATAATTGACAGCCCCTCGGTGACTGCTGCTAGTGTATTTCTTCCCTGTGAACTTAGCTGACATCTCACTTAGATGGCTGCTTTAGAAATAAGCCTTTGAGAGCCCAGACACTGTTTTATTTGATAGCCGCACACTTGCTTTGTCATGTTTCCTGATAGCATCCATCTCTCCTGCGTTCCCTTCCTGAGGGTGAGTATCAAGTAGGGCTGGAGCGCCTTCTTGAAGTAAAGTCACTTCTTGGTACAGAGCTCTTTCTTGCACATAGATGAGTGTCCTTGGTTTGCTTCTCAAGACAACACAGTCAAGCACAATCATGCCAGAGAGTAAGAAAGATGATGTCTTCTAGAAATTCTTCTTGGATTTCCCTCACCTACTCATTGGCATTGTTAATCTGTGACTTTGAATCTGATTTTGTATTTTTCTCAGCATGTAGACTAGTTTGTAATGTACTATGTGCTTAATGATTTCTTCACTAAAATCTCTGTGTCTACACATACACATCATAGTCACACACATGCCCCAATGTTTGTAAAAATTGTTCTAATACAACAATTTTGCAATTAAACATATTTTACAAAATGTCTAAGACAATATGAAAGTGCAAAGAAATATTCTGGAAAAAATATGTAAACCTAACTGTGATTGTATTTGAATGGTAGGGCTATTTTTTTAAAATTCAACTTTCTAATTTGTAGGATATTTTCTTCCAATTTATATAACAAACTACATTTTGAAACAAACATGGAAAGACCCTTGAGTCCTACTGGATTTTGAAATGATTTTACTTTTCTATATTTCTATTAAGAGTTCGACTTATTTGGTGCTACTACACTTTTGTTTCAGTAATTTCATATTTTATTAAAATTATTAACCGTTTCTAAACTCTCTGGAAACTCCCAAGCTTCAGCTTTCAAATGATCACTCGTGTTTTATTTCTGACAAACATGAACATATTCCCCGTGTCTTCAGTAAACTGAAAGTCAATGCAGTTGGTCTTCAAACAATGAGTGTGTTATGGGTGCTAACGCCTATACAGGCAAAAATTAGCATATACATTCTGAATCGATAAAATCTTAGCTACAAATAGCTTAGTGTTGATTGGAAGCCTTAAATGTAACATAAATAGCTGATGAGCACACTTTTTTATGTTATATGTACTGCAAACTGCGCGCACATAAAAACTGAAATTTCAGCACAAGATAAAAGGTATTTTGCAACATACACTAAAATTTTATGTCTAATGGAATATCTGCCGTGATAGCTTCATGAATTTTCTTTTCTTCTTAATTTTTATTTTTACAATGATCTTTAAGTACAAAATCATGTATTTTGAAATGGCAGATAACTATAAGTACAGGTCCTAATCTGTAGTACATAGCAAACAAATCAGCTTTTGCTTGTCCTGTTAGGACTTTTCTCTGGTCGAGGAAGCACTTCCAGCTCCACAAATGGTACTTTATATGAGTCTGATGATGTTATTCAAGGTTTATGATATTATATTAAACACAAAAATATTACTATATTTTTATTCGTAATGTTACAATTTTAAAATATTAAATAACCATAATAAAGCCCTTTTTCTTCAATACATGAAATAGTAGAGAGACAAACTACTCACATGTGGAGGATTAATGTAAAGTCAAATGGTGTTTGAACAAAAATCTATGGACAAATGGACCCATGCAGTTTTAATCTGAGTCCTTCCAGGGTCAATTGCTATTCAGCTTCTGGAAAGTTGGAAATGTGTCTCAATATCCAAACCTATACTATCACATTTTCCCAAAGTGCAGATGTATGCAGAGCATGTATCATCTCCCAGAATTGTTTTGGTGAAGTAATAAACATACATTTAAGCTCTTTTTGTATATAAGAAGTGGCATATTATGAAGCTTCATTGGATACTTTAAAATATGCTCAATTTTTTTTCCAAAGAGCTTCAAAACTTCTTCATATAATGGGACTCACTACAAACAACCAAAAATATCCTTAGAGAATAGAACTGCAGCAGTGATAAATTATTTTAAGAATGAAATGCACACACATTAAAGGCTATATGTGGATGAAGACATCACTGCCATCCTCAAAGAAAATACTATGTTCGTAAATTCTCCAATTAAATGTTGAGGAGTAATGAAGCAACATGCACTCTGCACATGTTGTCAGGAAAGACCAGCCCCTGGAGGGCACCACTCTTGGCAAAGTCAAGGGACAGAGAAAAAGAAGGCCGTCAAAGAGATGGATTGACACAGCAACTGCAATAACGGGATCAAGTTGAACAACATCCAGGAGGATGGCATAGGAGCAGCCATTGTTTCCTACTGTTGTACACAGCTCAAGATATGTTTAACTCAAGTCTTCTGTGCCTTCTTTCCTGGTTCTTAGGAAGGAATCTTGTTTGCATACTCAATTTCTTGTGAATGTCCTATTATATTCTAAAACACTGAATCACTATTTGTTGCTTTCTGAAAGTAATTCTTTAGTTGTATTTCTCAAGCTCTACTATTCATCAGTATGGTTTAAGAATCTTCTAATAATTCAGATTTGAATTCACTAAGTCTGCAGTGCAGGCAACCTCGGTGGTGGGCTGGGTTCTATAGCAACTCCATGGGAGGAAGTGTCGACTTTCTGCTATCGTCAATCTGGTGGATGCTGAGATGCGACATTTCTGTCAAGCTCCCTGATGATGTTCAGGCTGCTTTTCTATGGATTACGCCTTGATGGCTGAATTCCATTTTTCTCCACTATGACATTAATTTAATATACGTAAATTGTATTACTAATGATGTCTATATAGTAAGTTAGGTTATGGTTTTTTCCCTAGTATAGAGCATATCACAAACTCATCTAATTGGAATACCTCTTGACTCCTGAGAAGTAAACAAATGTAAAAACAGAAGGGGCATGGTTGAGGAAATTTAGAAATACCCAAATGTGTTAGTTAGAAAGGGTTCTCCAGAGAAACAAAACCAGGACACTAATAATTCTCTATTTATATCTATATAAATAGAAAGACATGCAAAATAAGAAATAAGCAGTTAGCTAATGTATAAAGCAGTACAAATGGCTCAATGGAACTGACTTGCATGGGACAACTAATGGACTGGCAGTCCTTCAAGTCTTGAGGGCCACCAAGCAGTCCTCTATAGTGCAATTCAGGCTATCCCACCACAAGCAGCAAACAGCAAAACAGGTCACCAATAGTCAGTCAGATAACAGAGTCCAGCAGACCCCAGCTCAAGAGATGTATATTCCAGGAGCAGGGCAAAGCAGGGCTTGAAGGAACCTTAACTCACAGCAACACAGTCCATAGATTAGGTATTCCATGGGTAGTGTTGCTTGGACATTGAGGAACAGGACAAACAAGGTATCCAGCTGATTCGAAGATCCAAGGGCAAAAGAATCAGGGTAGGGCTCTCCAAGCCATTTCTATTTCTGCCCTTTCATTGATCTTCTGTGTATTCATTGGCCATGTTGTCACAACAAACCTATTTATCATCTTTGACCATGACTGGCAAAACAAGCCTACCTATCACACCATAAAATATTTGGATAGAAAGAAAAGAAAATGCAGCAATAGATGCTCATGTCTTCCAGTCAGTTGACTTCTGTATAGTTTAATCCAATTCTCACTATTGATGATGTAGTATATAAAAACAACAAAGAAAACACTAGAAAAAATGAGCCTCTTAAAAATTCTCTCCAGAAACAGAACTTTGTAATGTAAAGAACTTTAAAGAACCAAAACATGGCATGGTAAAAGGAGGCCATATTAATGGATAGTCCGTGTATACAAATTGCCACATTCGACTAACTATCTGACTCTTCCATATTCCTTCATTCCACCTGAATTGACTGTATTTGATTTATATATTTCTAACTTTGTTTTTTTCCCACTATAATTGTTGCTGTTATGTGACACCTAGTCAGTTGGGACTCATAAAGAGCCTATGCACAATAAGTTAGGTTTTGGGGGAAAAACAGCCATTTTCTAGTGCACAGTATATTCTCAACTTGTCTAATTAGAATATCCAAGAACTCCTGAGAAATAAACAAAAGTCTAAAAAGATTTCAAGTTTCCTATTCCAGAAATTATAATTCACAAGTGTGCAGGTAATATTTATCATCAAGCGGTTTTGATACCTTTATATATCATACAGTGAAAGGTTTCTGGTTTCAGCAAGTACTTATAAAGAAATCAGAAGTCATCACTTTCATTCAAACAACAGGAACAGTAACTGAGCAAACTGAAAACAACTGGTAGGTTCACCTGAGAAATAAAGCTACAAGGTAATTAACTGACCATCAGAAAGAGATAGATATGAACCAAGCTTATAAAATTATTTTAATCATTAAGCCTTACACTATCTTCTTGATAGGCATTTCTTTTAGGCATCACTCAACAGAGCTGGAAATGGCCAGCAGAAATTGGTAAATATAGGACATAGCCTGCAAGACATGTCCAAAACTGGAGAATACCCATAAAATAATCATGTGATATACATGCTTCCCATCCCCAACAACAAGAAGATTCCCCAGAATCACGCTGAGGATATAATTGTATTACTCACTGGAGCTAAGGAGTATGTGCAAACAGACGCCTCCTAAGAATTATAGTACTATTTGTTTTTCATTTCTGATTGTCATAGTTTCAGGATTCTGTATTTTTCATTTGGCAAATCAACTAAAATTCTGACAGTTTTATTGATGATTTGAAACAAAAATAGGAGTGAATTGGTGTACTTTATATTCCTGTCCCAAAATCATTCTAAAAATAAAGAAAATCCACTGTCACTCAGTCAATTTGGATTCATAATAGCATTGTTAGGAAGAGTGAAACTTCTCCTGTGGGCTTTGAAAGCAGTCTATCTTATGAGGATTAAAAGGCCTCACTATAACTTATGCTGCTTAACCAACAGTTCAGCAGTTTGAAACCACCAGCTGCTTCAAGAGAGAAAGTTGTGGCTTTTTATTACTGCTGAAAGTTTCAGTCTCAGAGATTCACAGTGGAAGGTCTATTCTGTCATACTGGGTCACTATCAGTCAGGATCAAATGGATGGCAGTCTTTCTCCTGCAGAGATACTAGCAGTTTTAAACTGCTGGACTTGTGGTTGGCAAGGCTTTGCTCAGTCGGTCTCAGGGCTCCTAAAAACCACTTAAAAAATAACACAACTCCCTGCTATCCAGTCAATTCTGACTCATAATGACCCATAAAGCAGGATAGAATTGCCTGTTTGTGTTTCCAAAGCAATAAATCTGAATGGACCAGAAAGCCTCATCTTTCTCCTCAGAGCACCTCGTGCATTTAGCCGTCAGCTGTGCAGTCAGTGATCCAATTCTATGCTCACTGTGCTCCAGGAACCCTCTCACTACATGTGGATTTTGAAAAGATGTACAAATTACTTATTTACAGCTTGTCTTACTGAGAAAATCTTTTCTCAACACTTTCTAATATTTTCTTCATTTGCAAAACAGCTAAATCTGAAGATACTAAACTCTGAGTTTGTGTCTGTCTCCTGATTCCTTACTATGTCACAAGGCAGATAAATAATTTTCTTTGCTTTCAACCTGGTATTTTCCCATCCTCGTGGGTCTCAACTGTTGATCAGGAAAGATAAAAATGCAGAGACGGCACCTCACCTGAACTAGAAGTTCAGGAACAGAACTGTTCAGCTGGAGTCAGTCCCCGTAGGAAAATTAAACTCTGGGGAAGTTAGTGCAGATCAACTGGAGCTGGGATTCGCAATCTGTTGAGATGGAAGAACTAATAGTGTCACTCGCTATTTAGAAATTACTAAAGAAAAATAAATATATATTTACACACAAATGGAATCACCACTACCAGAATAATATATTTTAAATGAAACTATGATTTTTTTTCATTTTCAAATTTGTAAATCAAAAGAGTCATATATGGTTTACAGGTTGCAGTTTGTCACCCCTGAGCCTGAAAGTGAAAACTCTTGTGGCCAAGAAGTCCTGTCAATGGAGCTCTGAATTCTCACTGTGAAAATTGTAGGAAAATCCCAGTTCGAGGAGGGGAAAAGAAAATTTCATCATTTTGACATATGCTCCAAAGCATTTCATTCTACAAAACAAAGGGATACCCTCAAGGGAAAAAAACCCAGCACATTCCAGAACCAATGTAGGTTAAACCAGAGGCTAACCATCCTGGAAGGAGCCTTGGTGGTTAGTGGTTAGATGCTCTGCTGCTAATCGAAAGGTTGGTGGTTCAAAACTTTCAGTGGAGACATCAGACAAAATATTGTATTTGGTCAATCTGCTGCAAAAGACCACTTGAGAGTGCTGAAAAATAAAGATGTCATATTGATGACTGAAATGTGGCTGGCCCGATTCATGGTCTTTTCAGTTGCCTCATATGCTGGACAATAGACATAGGGAGACCAGAGGATTACTGTGTTAGTCCAGGTAGACTAGAGGAACAAATTCATAGACACAGATATACATATAAGGGAATGGTTTATATACAAAAAGAATAGGACACTAAGAAAGCATCCCAACCCCATCCAGTTCAAAGCCATAAGTCTGATATTAGCCCATATGCTCGATACCAGTCTACAATGTCTCCTTCCAACTCATGAAGTCACAGGTCAGTGGGTGCAGAATCCTGTCACTGGCAGGGGTCTCCCCATGGCTCCAGGGCTCAGGGTCCATCAATAGCATGCAGTGGTGTCAGAAGCAACTCATCACTGGCAGGGATCTCCACATGGCCTCTCCAGCTTCAGAGGTCTGGCTCCATCAGGCAAAGGTGTGTGACTTCTCCTCAGGCTCCCCAGATGCTACCATCTTGTCTTGTCCATCATTCATAGTCTCTGAGACTAACTCCCAACAACTGGAAAGATAGCTTCTCATCTTCATGAGGGAAATATTGCGAGATTTCCAGACATATCAGGAGAAAGCCATGCCCACAGAGAGGCCCCACTCGCCACTCAATGACTATCTCCAGATTAACAGGCTAGACTCCACCCCTACAACTCAATCATGAAATTAACATAAGCACATGCCTGCCACAATTACTGATGTGATTGAATTATGGGGGTGGCCCAGACTGGGAACTATACAATGGATTGCCAAAACAAACAGATTTGTCTTGGAAAAAGTATTGCTTCAATGCTGCTTAGAAGAGAGGATCATGAGACATTATCTAATGCATTTGGGACATTTCATCAGGAGAGACCAGTCCATTGAGAGGAACATCATGCTTGAAAAATAGATGATCCATGATAGTTGGGAAGACTCTCAACGAGATGGATTGATATAGTAGCTACAGCAATGGCCATAACCACAGAAACTATTGTGAAGATGGCACATCACGTAGCAGTTTCTTTCATTATTATAGGGGCTCTTTCAATGGGAATGGACTAGATGACACCTAAAGCTACAACAGAGTTATATATAATAACATTTGCATGTTTTCCATCTATGTGGCTTTGGGATGTAATGTTCATCATAATTTCATTTTAAAGCTTCAAATTGTCTTAGAAAAATAGTTGTGAATAATTTGGGTAAAAAATAAAACTGCCATTATTTCAAGTTTGAAAACCTGACATGAAAGCGTGAGAGAAGCTAATGTTATCTTGCAATAGGAAAAGTGTCTTGGGATGTGGCCAGAAGGTACACCAGGAACAAAAAATAACAATGTGGAAAGATAGGTGTTGAGCCCATCCCACAGGTATTGCTTCACACCTCTCTCCTGCTTTTCAGCTCCTGTTTTGTCAAGAGGAAGACAGGTCTAGAAAAGAGGCAGTGTTCTGAGGAAAAATGTGAACCTGGAGTAAAGGAGCCATAATATATTGGTGAAAAACACCACAAGAGAAAGGCAAAGACAAAACTACTTATAATAGAAGATGCAAACCAAGTGCCACAGTTCCAAGAGATATTTAAGACAAATAGTAGCAAGAGAGAGATAATTTTGCATAAAACAGAAATTGCTGTGCCTATGACATAATTGGAGCTATTGGAAGTAATAATCATTTTTAATGATGCTAGTAGGTTGCTTGTCTTCCAACACTATCCATGGCTTTATTATCTCCCACTTTCCAATGGGATGCCATTCTATTGAGACCTGAGCCTGGTTAAGTCATCACCATGCTCTCCTTCTGTCCATTGTAATTACTCTATGTTGTGACATGGAATTTAAGTTGGGCAAATCAAAGTAACTTTTAGTGCTCCTTAAGGGACTTATTGGATAGAGATGTATTTAGGCTGAGTGGAATGATGTGATATGAGGTCTAAAACCAGTTTTTATACCATGATAGATTTTTCTAACAAAGGGAACTATGAAATCAGAATAGCAACCAAAGGCAGCATGAACATGAAGTATTCATGTGAACATTAGGGCTGAGTCATGTTTATACTATAGGTCCGGGGTATTATATCTAGGTCACATATGCTATCCTAGTCCTTTTAATGTTAGGGTAGTTTTTTACTTTAACAGATTTATACTTTCAGAAAATAAGCATTCAACCTTATAAAGAAAGGCATTTTATAATAAATGTATTCAGCAAAAACATTAGTGAATAGGAAATATTATTAAGGAGACTTCATCAATTCAACATAATGAGAAATAGAAAATGGAAAATATAAGTTAATCTACCTAGACAAAGGAGGAAATGAGGACAATAGAATTATACTATAGAAATGAATAAGAAATAATATACATGTTTTAAAATGGTAGTAAATGCCATTTAAAATATACTTTTAAAATATAAGTGTTACTTTTTCAGAGAAAACTAGTGCATCCCTTAAAATGTCATATGAGGTCCCCAAAAGTGTATTAAATACTTTCTTTGGAAAAAAAATTGTAGAGACATGCTGCCATAATATATTAAATTATTCCTGGAGGAAACATGATGGATGGGAAGAAAAGAAATGCAAGGAATCCTCTAAACCTCAAATGACATATTGATGGATAGATCTTCATGCTATGTATCACAAAGAAAGAAAATATTGTATTATGACATCATGGTTTCTCACAACATTGCTTTCTAACTAGATATCAAGAAGAAATAAATTACATATTTTGTAAGTGTGCCTTAGAACTGACAAAAAGAAATTAAACTATGTTCTTTGTTTACAGTAGAAATATACTCACCAGAATTAGCTAAAATCTCAGGTTGAAAGTGAAGTCAAAGCCAGCAGGAATCATTTGAAAGATTGAGATGAATGAATGTCCGTCCCTATGTGATTGATGCAAATAAGTAATCCAAGAGTTTGAAATGTGAAGTCTACCTAGACATTCTTCTCAAGACCTCTTTGAAAACTCCATCCTACTCTGATACACCTGGGTTATTATGATCCAGAGGGGAATGTATAGCAGCTGACTTTAAAGATAGGTGGGTGAATAAGCATGATTATTTTTTTCTTCTTGTAGAGTATGTAGGTATTGGAAATCTGTAACAATTGGGAACATGTACAGATATACATTGCTGTTCCTACATGCAATCAAGCTAGTTCTGATTCACAGTGCCCCTGTGCCATTCTTACAAGCGTCTTGTTTGAGAAGGCTGGCCTATTGTTGGCCAATTCTATGTCTATTCTCATACCTCTTTCACATACCATTTTATCATCAAATTTTCAATCAAGTTTCTTCCAAATCTCTGATCATCCAGTCTAACAAATTGGTCACCATTCTTCAATATATATTAGCACATCTATCTATTTTGTCCTCAAAATTATAATAAATAAAGAAAATATAAGAGCACTGCTCAAAATTCTTTCCACTTGGCTGAGCCCCGGTGGCGTAGTGGTTGTGCGTGGGACTGCGGCCCACTGGGACGGAGGTTCAATTCCAGTAGTGGGGCTGGGCCTCCTATTTCCACCACCGGACAGCAGTGATGCCAAAAAAAAAATGATTTCCACTTGTGGGAATTCCATTATTTAGAGTTTTTGGGGGGGCAATGTATACAAGGACTATAGTGATACAACTTCCCACTTTCAAATGATCCCTATACATAGTATAGAATTATCTGTAAATAATATGGGAGTTTTATATTTCTCAGTCAGTTGATCATAAGGAACTCTTCATGAGGTCAAAGGTGAAGACTAGGAGAGGAGGACTGACAGCACTGGGAACTTAGATGAGCATGTCATTTCCTCATGCCTTCAGGTCTTACTCACATGTATGTCACTTCCATAACAATGGAGCGCTGCTTCGAATGTTCAACCTAAATCTGACAAAACTCACTTCATGATAACTTTGAGCCACTTGATGTTGTGATGCCCAATAATTAACTATTCAATCTTTACTAAGGTCAAGTAATCACCAAAAGTTATTTCTTAAAAGAAGGGCAATTATCTTCAGAGGATGGTAGGGTCTTTCTACAAAATTCTAAGAATTTAAACTATGATTAACAAATAGAGGTCTGCCAAAGACTTCAAGCAGCATCTCTATCTGCCACTGATATTCTCGTACCAGTTTGTTATTTGGGTCACATGATTTAAGCAGCAGAGCAACTTTCATGAAAACCAGAATCTAGTACAGAGTTTTCTCTTGTTCTGGGAGCCACTCAATATCAGCAGCTTTTCAAGTCATTTAAGAGAGTCATATCCTCACCACTAAACCAGCAGGGACAATGTCATTTTTGACTAGTAGGTTGGAGTAGTACATTCATATGAAGAATACATTGCCTTCAAATTCCAAAGAGACTTGTCAGACATTATTCCTCTTCGTTGTTGTGAGATGAGTCAGATACAATAACTTATCTATCTTTTGAGAATGAAAATCTAATTATTCTCCACAAATGAACTCCTAGAAATTGCACTAAGTTGCAAGGTGTTTTTTAAAATACAATATCCTCTCACAGAGGGGTTGCAGCAAGGAGATGAGCCAGTGTAGTAACACTGGCAAGGTGCAGTGTAGTAACAATGATATATGCAGCTTTCCTCTAGTTCTCAAATACTTCCTCCAACCCACTATCGTGATCTCAGTTCTATCAGACAAATACAGCTTGGTCAGAAGATGTAAACTAGAGTTGAAAACATGGGGAATTTAAATAGATGATTACTCAGGGCTAGTGGTGGGAGTGGTGGTACTGGGAGGGTGGAGGGATGGTGGAATAGAAATGTGGAACCTATATCAGGGATTTACATATAACATCCTCTCTGGGGTACAGACAATGGGCAAGTGACTGAAGGGACACATTGGATAGTATACGATATGAAAAAATGATAATTTGTAAATTATTAAGGATTCATGGAGGAGAGGGAAGTAAAATAGGGGGAGCTGGTACTTGGGGCCTAAATGGAGGGAGGATGTTTTGAGAGTGATGAAGAAAACAAGTGTGCAAATGTGGCCTGCAATTGATGTATATATGGGTCATGATGCGAGTTGTCTGCGGCCCCAATAAGATGATTTATTTAAAAAAAGGAGGGGGAAGGAGGAGGAGCTTATACCAAGGGCTCAAGTAGAAAATATTTGGAAATGAAGATGGCAACACGTGTACAAATAAGCTTGATACAAATGATGTATCCAATGTTATAGGAGCTGTTAGAGTCCCCAATAAAATCATTAGGGAAATTTTTTTCTGGTTAATTTCCTATCATCTTGCATATAAATGTATTAACAATAAGTTTAGATTCCTTGATATTTCCTCTTTATTAGTCACAATAAGCATAATCTCATCCATGTAAGTAATATGAATCTTGAGTAAGGGAAAATGAAAGGTCCTTGAGGATTACATCATATAGGGCTGCACAGTAAATCTAGCTGAGGTGGGAAAGTGCAAGTGTATTGCTAATCCACCCATGATGGTCTTTAGAAACAAGTATGGAGAACAACAAAATACTGATAAGATGAATACATACTAGGAGATGCATTAATTTTCCTAATCAATAAAGTCATATCTGGGAGAACAACTGGAATTGGAGCCACCACCTTGTTAGACTACCATATTTCAATTACTAGGTAAGGGTAGTTGTAATGGCTTCCGTATGACCTTTCTTAACATCATTGTCTTACTCTACACATCAGGTAAGTAACTAAAGTGAGACCTTTGCAACTTTCTGAGCATGTCTATTTCAATTACTTATTCTAGATCTGGAGAAATCACTACAAGAGGGCCTCAGGGCCCTCTCCCATCTAATAAAGGATGAGTTTGAGCTATGGCTCCATTAATAACCTCTACGTACTCCTACTTTGATTAGTGTGTCACAGTGACACTTTCATTCTCCTGGAATTAGTGTCAGTTTTGAGTCATTCCATGTAATCCACAAAATTTCTGATGATTTCCTTTGTCTTAGTGACTAGCCACTTTTGTGAAAAATTGTGGATCCCTTTGGAAAAGGCTAGATAAAAGATTAGTAATACAAATTTTCAGCTGTGGAACAAATGCCCTCCTCAATGGGACAACACCTCCCCTTCTTTGAAAGGGTTTGGAGTTATAAACTGGATGATATCTGGAAATTAATTGTCATTCACTTGATCAAGAAAGCTTCCATTTGTAAATATTGTGCAATAGGTTTCCCATATATTTCACCGCTAGGTACACAATGACTAAGTAGCCAACACCTTAAGTCTATGGAAGTCTGACTTTTCAGATTACTGCTTCCACTCTACTGTCAATTATATGACAGCATCCACATTTACTTTGCCTTTGGTGACTAAGTGCTATCACTTGACACTGGCCATCCCTTTATCCAGTTAGTCTCATGATAGCTGCCTTAAAATTTGTTCTGTCAGTTCTTACTATAAACATGCTGCCTCCATAAATGGGAAATTATACTCATCACTAAGGACGTTGAGTCTCTTTCAAAATTTTATTTCTCACAGTTGTACTAAAAGGCATGATGTGGAGTAATGCAGGACCAGGTAGTGTTTCATTTTGTATTACGTACTGTTGCTACAATCATACATTACAAAATGTATTGCTTATGTTTTAAACAGATATACTAATATAAGAATATTCCTATGTATAAAATGATAGAACAGTATGAAAAAATAAATATACTCAAATAAATGGAAAGACAACTGGATCAAATAATTTGGGAAACTTTAATATAATTAGAATGTCAATTCACCCACAGCATTCTGTGAACTCAATGAAATATCTCAAAGAAGTAAAATAAGTCCTCCAGGTTGACTCTACAGAGAGAGAGAGGGAGAGAGTCATTTATATAGAACGTCTATACTAAGAGACAAATAATTACATTTTTAAATGGGCAAAAATATTGGAGCAAATATTTAAATAGCCAAGAGCACATGAAAAAAAATGCCTGAAAACCTTAGTCGTTGGTGCTGTTGATTACACGCTGACTCATAGTGACTTGATGTGACTGAGAAAAACTTCACACTGATGTTCTTAGCTGCAATTTTTGTTGAATCATTTTTGTGGCTGTTGCATCATAAGGGTTCTGTAACTCAAAACCACAAGGAAAAAGAAACTCTCATTGCTTTGAAAGTGATTAAGGCAACAATAGAAATTAAAAAAAGTAAAATAGTGACAAGATTATGGAATTACCAAAAGTTTCATCTATTATTAGTATGATTGAAAAATTGTGTAGACACTGTGGAAAGCAGTCTAGCTGTTCCTCGAAAAAATTGAAAATAGAATTACTTCATGGGCCAGCAATTCCGTCTTAGATATGTGAGAGGAACAAGTGAAGGCCGGCACACAAACAGAAACTACATAAAAAATGGTGATTTAGGATGATGGGTGTGCAGATATCTATTTATGGTATGGCAGGAAGCAAACTAAATGCACATCAATAGAAGAAGAAAGCAACTGAGGTACATAAGCACAATGGAATACTAGTCATCCCTGATAAACAACGAAGTACCTCATGGCATAGATCAACCTGGATAGATATTATGCTAAGTGGTATAAGTCAGTCACAAAAAGACAAACAGCATATGAAAATACTGTTATAAGGTGAGAGGGGGGAGACAATGACTTGCACACCGAGAGAACAGACTTTGAGGGTTACCTCATTTGAGAGAGCAAAAATTAGAAGATGAAACTGTTGGCTAGGTTGACAGGCATTCCCTTGGGTGAAGGGGAAGACAGCAATCCACAAAAGCAAGCAAAGAAAGGGGCAAGGTAAGCTATTGGGGAATTGATCAATACTTTTAGATTATTTAATACTAAATTGATGATAGTAAATGTAAACCCTAACTCTGTTCACAAATTTGTTTAACAATAAAACAATTCCTTAAAAATAAGGTAATGAAATTTTTCCATGATTTTAAGCACCTTAAAAATAATAACATTAAATAAAGTTTTTATTTAAAATATAAAGGAAGCACCTGGAGAATTTGACCTCCAAGGAACTAGCATAGAAAGAACGCTCCCTAGGGGAATCCCACCAAGAGGGAAATCCTGCACTTTCTGAAAGTCAGAAAAATATTTTAAAATAGTTTAAAGGCTAAGTGCAATGAGTTTTCTTAAAGTGGGAGATCAGCAAAGTCTGCTGACTGTCACAGACTTCCAGTCACCACTGACTAGGGGCCTGAGCCTTTTTGGTGTATTCCTGGTCTTTTACCCACACTGACTGTTCTTTGTCCTAGTTCCAATACACGAACCACATCTGTTTCCTCCCCAAAGTCTGGGGTCTTGTGTAGGTAGACCACATGATCAGAAGTCCTCACGGCACAGTTCAGGTGAATCCTCCAAACATTGCTTTCCACTTTGTGGGGGGAAGGCTGCTTGTTCTTAGGCAAACAAGCCAGGGCCAACACATTTCATGGTCCAAGGATGTGAAAAGATGATAACAACTCCTCATGACAAACTGGTTGAAACCACCGGTGGACTGTCTCTTTGAAGGAGATGATGGGGACACTTTGCCTCTGGTTCTCCTGTAAAAGACTTCAAAAAGCACCCAGCTGCCAGTTTATCAATTTCTTCCTCTTCCTAGCCTCATCCTCCCCTCCTAGCTAGGGATAACTTGGTTAAAGTGTTATTGTTTCTTTGTCTGTCTGCGAATTAAACTGCCTTTGTTTAAACCCTGGCACAAGCTGGCTGGTAACGTGATCCGAGGAGTATATAAACTCACCTTTGATAAAGCTCTGGGCCCGGAGTGTGTTATTACAGAGACCCGTGTGCCCTAAATCTCTTTAGTTTGTAAGTTTCCTCATTGCAGATCATACCCCCATTGAACCCATTATAATGGATGACAAGAGTGGGTCTCAATATTATCTTGCACACACAGACATTTTTTCCATCTCTGCCCTTTCCCTCCCACAAGGCAAGTCTGTGTCTGTGACAATATCAATGGGTTAGGAATTGCCTCCCAGAACATGTTTAGTGTTTTTTGGTTTTCCCTTTTGCCTCATAATTTCTCTTCACTTGCTGCCCCCATGAATTTAGGATAGACACTGACACTCATGCCCAAAACCAGGCACAAAATTATACTTCCCCCTCTTCTCACTTATTCCTATTCTCAAACCTCCTCCCTGCTGTGGATACATACCCTTCCAAGAGGGAGGGACATGGCATGTATACCAACATTTCTGAAGACCATGACACATCTACTCAAATCAGGTGGCTTTATTTTATTATTAAAAAGATTTATTTCCTTTTTCTCTTCTTCTGCATGTGTACCGGAGAGAACAACCCACTTATGTTTGTATGTTTGTATGATCATGGTAACAGAACACGCATCAACACATACGTGGTGCTGTCCCTTTTTGTTTTCCCAACTTCTTTATATTTTTCCTTCTGATCATGTTCTTTCTTCTTCCTCTTTAATATTTTTCCTTTGATTTTTTCTTTTTCTTTTTTTGTTTTTGTCTCTGTGTGTGTGTGTGGGGGGGTCTGATTATTTGTTAATACTTTTCATTCAATGAAGAGAGTATAACCATGATATCAAAACATGGCAAAAATCCCCCAAAGACAGAAAACCACATATTAATATCCCTCATAAACATAGACAAAAGAATCAACAAAATTCTGGCTAGTAGAATCCAACTACATATTAAAAAAATAATTCATTATGATCAAGTGGGATCCATACCAAAGATGCTAGGATATTTTAATGTTAGATAACCAGTATAATCCACTACATAAATAAGACAAAGAAAAACATAATCATATAAATTCATACAGCTAAAAACATTTGCCATTTCTACTCTCTAATAACTTTCTATCCAATACCTAGTTTGTACAAACACTCAATGCAATAGCAATAGAAAGGAAATTTTTCAGCACGATAAAAGCCCTAAGTGAAAATGCAATGGGAAACATCAAGCTCATTGGGGAAAACATTGAAAAAGATTCCCCCTGAGAATAAGAACAAGACACAGATGCCCTCTAACATCACTTTTATTGAAAATTGTACTGGAGCTCTGGCTTTGAGGGTACCAAATAGCTCTCAATTTAAGACTATGATGTATTTGCTATTTTCATACTCCTTTTGCTTTATTATGACATGTCAAAGTCAAACTGGCATAGTTCTTCCTTAGTAAATGTCCGTTATTGAAATTTTTTTCTTTACTTCTCCATTATGGTCTATATTCCTGCCACATGTACTGCTAGGAGCTGATAAGGGGGAGGGGATTTTTCTTAATGTACATACGAAAAATATTAATAAGCCTGTCAGGAGAAAAAAATGTACAATCTATTCGAAATCTTGATCATCGTATTTGTCATAGAGACATAACAGATTCATTCTTGCACATAGTACTTATTATTCCAAGATCTTAATTACACCACATGACAAAGGATGTTTCTATAATTTACCATTAGTCTTTTTTCTCATATGTATTTTTAAAACATAATTATAAGAAATCATGGCAATGTGCTAATTAAACACATCCTCTTTTTCATTTCTCAAATTAAGTTAGGGAATATAAGAAGAATTAGGAGAAAAGTGTGTAGTGCAATTATTTATTGAAAACTGCTCATATGGTATACTTAAAGTGACACAATTTCGACCCCTTTGTAGAGAAGAACCATCTGCAAGATGTCCCTAGCCATAAAAACAATCATCTTTCAGTTTCAATGAGGACTTTCAAACTGACCCTAATCTCAGTTGCAGGTTTAATCCTATATTATTTTCTTTTTCTTAGTATTGTAAAAGCAGCTGATAAAAATAAAAGGAAATAATTTGCTCCATATTTCATGAAGAAAATATATCATTTTACATGACTATGAAATAACTAAGCACATCTTCATAGAACTAAGGAATGGGAAACCCCACCCAGAAAAAATAAGGGCAGAGAAGGATGAAATTCAGAAAATCAACATGTGTCAGTGAATTGACTACCTTATGTGTGTTAGACTAGGACTGTTTTTAATTATCTCATTATTTTTTTAGAAGCATATAACCAGGTCTTCCTTCAAAGGCATTTTTTGAATCTCTAGTCTTTTGGTTAGCAACTGAGGACACTGACAACACTACACGGGGACTCCAGAAAGATATAAAGAATGCAGGAAATGGCCAGTGCGACTCGGTTTTTTAAATTGAGAGATAATTTTATTGGGGGCTCTTATACAACACTTATAACATCAAGTGTATCAGGCACATTTGTACAAAGGTGGCCATCATTTTTTTAGACATTTACCTAAAGATCACTTTATTGGAGGTTCCTACAGTTTTATCGCAATCTATGCATACACCCACTGTGTTGCACATGTGTACATATGTTTCCATCATTGAGGCAGCTCATTTTGAGAACAAAAGCTATTAGGGAAAGTGACTGTCAGGGCCATGTGATATCAAGTGCTGATGAGAAACATAGATGACAAGTAGCTCAGTGGTGTTCATCTCTGGATCCAAAAGGAAGAGTGATAACCTCCCTGCCCACCCCCACAACACCTGCCAAATGAAGCTCAAGTTTGTCTGCATCATCTAAAGAAATCATGAAGTTTCCATGTGCATTGTCTGCCAATTATGAGAAGTAGAAGCTGTTGCTTATCTGTGGACACATGACTTATTGATCTGAAATAAGCCAATACTTTGGGGACATCCTGGTTATACAGTAGGTTGGACTGACCATTGCAAGGTGAGCAATTCAAATCCACCAGCTAATGACTGTGAAAAGATGAGATTTTCTGCTCCAGTAACAATTACCAGTTCCTGACACCCACCAGGGCAGTTCCACTCTGCACTGCAGAGTCACCATGGGTCAGCTTCAA